>JABAKD010000010.1:6630596-6635596 GCA_012845835.1 Undaria pinnatifida
GGGGAGTGGCGGTGCAGTAGTAGCATGGTTGGGGATGGGCTGGGGGAAAAGGCAGGGTTACAGAGGGAGCAAGACGATAGGGAGGCTTTCCCTGGTGCGACCAATAGCAGTATATATAGTCTAGACGCACAGCACCGCACGGCCTTCTGCGCGTTGAAGCATGCGCGTAGCAGTTGCAAAACAGCCCTTTTCATGGACAGCGAGTTGTTGGTTGATACTTCTTCACAGGTGTCCGGGAGGAGGACTGGACCCTTGCGGAAGGTGGTGGCTGGGTCAAGGGCAAGGGGGTAGCGGAAGTAGTAGCATGGTTGGGGAGGGGTAGGGGAAAAGGTAGGTGATAGAGGGACCAAGACGGCAGGGAGGGGGGCTTTCCCTGCTGCAACCGATAGCAGTATAGACCAACAGCATCGCACGACCTTCTGTGCGTTGAAACATGCGCGTCAGCAGTTGCAAACCAGTCGGTTGATGCTTGAATCATAGCAGCTATTCGCAAGTACCCGGGGGGGGGGACTGGGTTATGGCGGGAGGGGGTGGCTGGTTCAAGGACAAAGAGGGAGTAACGACAGTAGTAGCATGTTTGGGGAGGGGTTGGGGGAGGTAAGGGCACAGAGGGAGCAAAACGGCAGGGGGACTTCCCCTGGCGCGACCAATAGCAGTATAGACTAACAACACCGCACGACCTTCTGCGCGTCGAACTGAGTGCAGCTGGTGCAACTACAGTACACGCACCCTCGGAGGCTGCATCAATTTGCACCACTCGTCTTACATTCCGCTTCCGGTTATTCATTGCGCGGTTGACGTCGCACGACCGAATTCACTTGTTGTATTTGCGATACCTATATCCATTTTTCGTAGTTCGTGACCACACAGAGCTTGTATCTCTCTCTAGGATGAGACATCGGCGCACAAACTGAATGAGCTGGATGTTAATGGGTGGAAAATTTCAAATCTTGATTTGGAGAACACAAACAACATCATCAACCATGGACGCGTGCTACGACGATAGAGGTGCATCAATCTTTTTCTGAGGCTTCCTCAATTTCGGAGCTTAAGATATCTCCCTAAAACTGATTGGGAGAAACATAAGACTGCTACGTACCGGATGGAATATCCCATGTGTTAAGGAGTCGTGGTGCCGGATGGTGGGAGGGAAGGACGCAGGGGTATCAGCTTCGCTTGGAGACAGCACCGGTTCTTCTTTGATGATTTTTATTACTGGCGTTGAGCTATGAGAAGCTCGAGGAGACAGGAAAGGGGAAGGAGTGAGAGCATGGGGGTGGGGTGAGGCTCACAGAGTTCGCTTCACCCTCCAGCATTGCTGCTGTGCTCTCTTCTGGACCTTTACCTATGGAACGTACAAGGAACGTTCTCCTAGGTGTTCTATATTCCCATGAGCGCTTAACGCGCTTGTAGCTTCTACCTATCTTGTCCAGAGGAGGACGTTCCATTACCGAGAACGTTCTCGTGGTATAAGCTAGCTATTCTCTACGGGTTATCCGCTTTACTCAGAATATTCCGTTTGAAGAGAATCTTCTTGTGGCCAACAGACCGTAACTCTGCGGACTATCTTACCGAATCTATTGCCGGCTATACCGATACTCTATTACACATGGCCTAGGTACACAACGAGAATCATAAAAAAAAAAGTGGCCTATTATGCATTTTTTTTTCCCGACGATTTTGGGTTAAGGAGCCCCGTCATTCAGAAATCATTTTCGCCAAAAAAAGGTTCACCTCTATCGTAGCCCGCGAAAAAAAAATGTGGCATGTGAACACGTAACGCGCGAATGGCAGGTGTGCTATGATACGGGTCCGCAAAGGGAGTTTGTGCTCGCTCACTGACGTCAACTGTGATATCGTCCTGTCTAATGGAAAATGCGTACCTTGGAATAGTGTACGAATACCCCAGATCAGATGTGCACCGTACACGTTAATCTGATATGATAACGAGGTGTGTACGTACATGTGTCTGCATGGGTGTGGCAGGTTATCGTCTCCTCTTCCTCCTCCTCCTCCTCCTCCTCCTCCTCCTCCTCCCCTCCTGGGTGTCTGTGGTTGTTGATTATATAGCACTACCGCACTGGCCCACGTAGTCACGTGACTCTGCGTGGTTCAGTGGGTAGTGCTATGTAACCAATACACGGTGGGTCGTGGGTTCGAATCGGTATTGCTCTCATCGTGCGCGACGATTTTTCACGTATACGTGGGTGTATTTTATGCGCAACAAATCGCACGCGGCGGAAAAGTTCGAGCAGTTCCTCGCGGATACTCGTGCAGGCGGTGTCCCTCCACAGGCAGGCGGTGATCGTGCGATTCGATAGGGGCGGTGAATTCGCGGGGGAAAGTTTGGCGACCTATATGTAGATCGCGATGCATTAATCAGGAACTCACCAAGGCCGACAGTCCCCAATTCAATGGAGTAGCCGAGCGCGCGCTAGGTTTGATTGAGACGCCCGCAATGGCGGGTCGAATCCAGGCTCGTGAGCTTTTTCCCGGAGCGCAATTGCCGGCAACGGAATCGTTGTTGGCCGAAGCGTCGCACTGGGCGTGCGATGCTTTGAACCGCATAGCAACGCCCGCTAACCCATCAAACAAGTCGCTGTACGAGATGTGGTGCGGTTAAAATCCCCCCGGCCGTGCTTTTACCTTTCCTCAGCCTGGCTACTGCAAGGTGAAAAGGGAAGACACGTCCCAGGCGAAAGTACAGGAGAGTTTTTACGTGGGCCCTGCGCCTAACCACTCCCGAGACGTCGTACGAGTACTGACCAAACATCCGTACTTGCCTATCACGCGTCATGTCACCGGGTAGAGCGTTGTCGCCTGCACTACCTGTACCTGCCCAGATACATGGCTCCCTGTTTCAGGAAGTCAGGAGGTCCGAGGGCGATGACGAGAGCACGTCAGATCGAGGCTGTTGACCGACCACTCTGTCAACGACATATTACACATACATCAGATCGAGGTGGGGGGTGGTGAGGACAAGCAGAGGACGAAGGTCTGGATCACCCTGACCGACCTCGACGTGATGTGGGGGTTTGATATGCACATGTTCTTGCGGGAGCGCTCACAGGAGACACCTGCCGCGCTGGCGATGCTGGCGACGGAACAGCCGAGACGATGGACTCGTCTCAAGGAGGCGCGGTGGACGCCTCCTCGGTCCGGCAGAGGGGCCGAACAGTCGAGGACGATGGATTCGTCTCAAGGGGGCGCGGTGGATGCCTCTTCGGTCCCGGTGGGAGGGAAGAAAACGACCCAGGCGCATCAGCAGCCTCCAGCACCGACCAACGGGAACGACGATGTTCCCCCGTGGTCCTGTCGGGGAGGGCAGCTCACGAGCTCGGTAGCTGGGGACGGCTACCCCCGACGGTAAGAGGCCGGGCCCGGGGTCAGAGCCAACGACTGCAGAGTGAATCTGCTCAACGTCAGCTTGCAATCGATGACGCGATACCTGCGGCAGTGTAAAAGTGGACGGAGTTTGGGAGTTCTGGAGAGTACATCCTGAACGACGGAAGATACAATGGCCATGGTGGCTGGAAAACCTGCCGTGGAAGAAAATAAACGGAAGTTAAGCGTGTGCATGCCGATGTGGACTCCCAGAAGATGTAGAACCGCCGCCGCAGTCCGTGGCAGATGTAGAGCGTTCACGATACAAAGCGGCGTGGCGTGGGGCCATGAAGAATGAATTGGACGGTCACAAAACGACCGGAACGTACGAAACCACGACACCGCCGCGAGGGTGGAAACCTGTAGGTGCGAAATGGGTGTTCTCATGCAAAACCGACAAAGATGACATGATAGTGAAGACGAAAGCAAGGACGTGTGGTTAAGGGCTTCAGCCAGGTGCCAGACGTAGATTACTTCCAAACGTTTGCATCAACCCCATCGTCATCGTCGATTAAAATTCTGGCGGCCGTTGCAACTGAGCACGGTCTGAAGGGTTTCCATTTAGACGTTGCACAAGTAAAGCTTTTGCTCGCGCGAAACTCGACGCCGAGATATACATGAAATTACCCACAATGGGTGCATGGTGACATGTCAGGAAAGATTGTTCGCCTTGACAGATCACTATATGGTCTAAACAGAGTGGATGGCAGTGGGCCGGACTACTGGTAGACACCGTTGTTGGACGTACTCACTCCATCATTGCCAGATTGCAAACAAGAATCCGTCGAAAAGAAGGATCGGAGAATTTTGGGGGTTTCCTATATGTGTGGGATGGATTTTACAAAGGGATTTTGTGTTGTGGGTTTTTATGTGCCCGAATAATAGAGGTAACTAATATTACGGGAATCGGGATCTTCAGGACTGGGTCGCTCACAGCGCAGCGGGGAAATTCGACCCCCTCTGAAAACAGTACGTTAACTTCGCGCCCTCATAGCGCGCTCCCAGACGCACGGCCAGGCTCGCGCCTTCGCAATGCGGCACCTGGTGGCCTAGCGAACAGAATGGCTCGTTGCGTGCGGTCTCGATTGTCCCTGCTGGGTTGGAATGTCGTGAAAAAGCGCGCCGAACCCCGCAGAACCGACGTCTTTCGTCTTTCGGCAGCAAACCTGCACTTTCATTTGCTTCCGATCGCAAAAAAGTGACAGTCCCGTTTTGAAACCTGCACTTTCATTTGCTTCCGATCGCAAAAAAGTGACAGTCCCGCAAAGGGATTTTGTGTTGTGGGTTTTTATGTGCCCGAATAATAGAGGTAACTAATATTACGGGAATCGGGATCTTCAGGACTGGGTCGCTCACAGCGCAGCGGGGAAATTCGACCCCCTCTGAAAACAGTACGTTAACTTCGCGCCCTCATAGCGCGCTCCCAGACGCACGGCCAGGCTCGCGCCTTCGCAATGCGGCACCTGGTGGCCTAGCGAACAGAATGGCTCGTTGCGTGCGGTCTCGATTGTCCCTGCTGGGTTGGAATGTCGTGAAAAGCGCGCCGAACCCCGCAGAACCGACGTCTTTCGTCTTTCGGCAGCAAACCTGCACTTTCATTTGCTTCCGATCGCAAA
>JABAKD010000010.1:6640596-6872589 GCA_012845835.1 Undaria pinnatifida
ATTTCCGCTGGCATGAACCATGAACTACTCCAAGCCCTTGGTGAACCGCCACAACAGTATACATCATATGATAACTACCTCTCCATCATGTCTCACCCGCGAGCTTACCTTGGTGAGCCAGAAATTTACGCATGCATGCAACGATACAACATACCCATAAACGTTACTATCGGAAACAACCCCCGACCAAATCCTCAAAACGCCGACCCTTCTACCATACACCTGCACTATCAACCACAATCACGTCATTACTCTTCCCTAATCCTAAATAACCCTTCCACCGACCATCCGCCTGTCGCAGCATGACCGCGCCGCCAACGCGCCAGCGCCGGTGGTTCGCCTCTATGATCGTCCCTGACGACCTTCACCACTTCTTCGACCCACACTTCGAGCGCTCCCTCATTGCGGACGCAGAGCAAGAGGCCACCGGCGACACCCGGCAGCAAGTCGAAGATGATGCCAACTTCGAAGCGGAACTTCAAGACTACTACTCAACGTCCTTCCAGTGGCACATCAAAATGTGCCAATGTAGCCGTCCATGATAACTGTCGACCCCAAGTTACTCGTGGGGCCAGGTGTATATTTCGTGTATATATGTCAGTAGCCGCGGACACGCTCAGTCTCGTGCTAATTATTTCCCGCGGCATTGTCAGTAGTAAGTCTTCATTTTTTCAGCCATTCTGTACATGGTAGCCGGCGAGTACATATTAGCGGCCACCGTGGCATTTTGTCTAACCCTAAATAGTGAGTCTTCATTTTTTCAGTGCCGAGTTTGCGCGTGCGCCGCGCCGGCATACTGTCTGTTTTTTCCCGTTGTCAGCCAAGTATGTAGTCTCAGCTTTCGTAGCATCAAATTGTAAGTAGGGAGTCTTCATTTTTGCGGTGCCGAGTTTGCGCCAACCTCTTCATAGCCATGTCTGTTATGCGAACGTCTTTGAGTGGGTGAAGAGTTCGAGTTGCAATGCATCTGGCTACCCCGGCATACTGTCTGTTTTTTCCCGGTGTCAGCCAAGTATGTAGTCTCAGCTTTCGTAGCATCAAATTGTAAGTAGGGAGTCTTCATTTTTGCGGTGCCGAGTTTGCGCCAACCTCTTCATAGCCATGTCTGTTATGCGAACGTCTTTGAGTGGGTGAAGAGTTCGAGTTGCAATGCATCTGGCTACCCTGTCCCCATTTTGTAAGTAGTCACATCCGTTTTTCGCTGCCATACTGTACATGATTGCCGGTATTAGTGGCCACGTCGCATTTGGTCACAGAGTCTTCATGATTGCAGTACCAAGTCTTATTTTTTCAGTGCCCAGTTTGCGCCAACCTCTTCATAGCCATATCGTCTGAAAGAGGGTGTCTTTATTTTTGGACATATTCCATATTCCACTGCGTCCTTATTTTCAGTTTGTTCTGGGGATCACGCCCCATCAACAAATAATACATACCGAGTACAGTCGTCCCCGCTTTAAAGACACTCTTCTTAAGGAAACTCCTCGCTATAAAGACACATTTTTTTCCCAGAACATGGTGCCCCGCAGATGACAATAATAAGGGGGGGGTACCTTTTCCACTTTGCGCCCCCCCCCCAATTTTTTTTGCTGGGGCAGCACACTGCTGTATAACATCGACAGCGGTCTGCTGCAGCCCGCACTACCGCGTGTGGGTATGGAGATATTCCTCCCATCTGCTGGCGGGTCGTCAGCTGCCGGCTTGAAGCCATGTGGCGAACCCACGTGCCAGTCAAAGTCTCAACTCGTGTCAGGCAGTCAAAAGTTTGGGATTTTTGCCTTTCTCGTGGAGTTAAATTGGTATTTCTGTTTTGTGTTTTTGCCTCGTGTTGACCTTTAGTGTTGCGGCCTTTCAAATCACGTGTTGTAGATTTTAAGCAACACAGTTTCGTGGTCGCATTCCTGCTTCAAATGCGCGTATTTTGACATATGTTACACCTCCATTGGCCCCGGGGACGGTGAGTTAGTGGCCCCGGAATCCTAAAGACACTTCCCTGCGTTAAAGACACTCCTAAAAAAAAAAACGCGGTGTGTCTTTAAAGCGGGGTCGACTGTAGTATTTCCTTTTCCTCCATTTCGGCCCGCTGTATTTTCAGTTTCTTCTGGGGATCACGCCCCATCAACAAATCATACATACGGAGTATTTCCTTTTCCTCCATCTCGGCCCGCTGTCATTCCACACTCAACACTCCCACCCTTGGTATGCAGGCGTACTCCTGCTGTGGAACCAACCAGCATCACCGCACATCTTTTACAGTAAACAGTAACCCGGAGGACGGGGGGGCCGACAGGCCCCCCACGTCCGGACACCCTTGTAAAAGTTAATTT
Source organism: Undaria pinnatifida (assembly GCA_012845835.1). NCBI lineage: Eukaryota > Phaeophyceae > Laminariales > Alariaceae > Undaria > Undaria pinnatifida. The sequence goes on from JABAKD010000010.1 coordinate 6,642,921, forward strand.
TCCTTGATCTTGAGCCACTGTACCGACACCACGAACATCAGCAACCAGTTTACACATCAGCATCTATCTACAAAGGAGTCAGCCAGACCCCATCTCCTTTCAGAGCAGAATCTCTCGGCATTGTACGGGGTGAGCATGCTGTGTGCATTACTGTTTTACGACTTCATGAGAAGAAGCTCTTACTAACTTGCGCGATAGCGGTTGTTGTGTTCTGCCTCAGCCTCAACAACAGCCCTCTTTGTAGTTAACGCGGCAGTGGTGGCTAGGTGGTTCCCTGCGTTGATGTGTCCCCAATCCCCGCAGCGTCGGAGAAAACTGCCATTCTACTTCCTGGAAACCCACACAAAACATTTCCTGCTCGTGCTCGCAGCACGCTTCCGGTCTATAACATCGCGCTCGTGCTCTCAAACGGCACGCAGACACCCGTACAGCCTTTGCAACTCTTAGAGAAACCTAGCGGGAGGATTCCACACTTTTTGCAGGAGCAAGAACTCCCTCAAACCGAACCAGTTGAGACATGTATTTCGTATACGGTTGCCCAAAGGTGCTCTCCCTCCGTCCCGAACCAAAGCCAGGAGAGCAAATTCTTGCAGTCTCGTTCAACCCGTCGGGCTCGCTACTCGCGATAGCTTCCACCTCGCGCGTGTGCGTGTGGTCGGGCGGCAAGGACCACGTCCCACTGGGGTCACTGGCGATACAGTTGCGTGGGCTCTCGAGCACGAGCCTGTTGTGGAGGAGAGACTCGGGTCTGCTTGGAGCGGTTTCTTCTGCAGGAAAGCTGACGCTGGTGTCTGTGAAGAGGAAGCCGGGAGCGAGGGCTGCGAGCGAGAGGTTTGCTGTGCCGGACTGGTGCGAGCCACAGGTGGGTGGGGAGTAGGGTTAGGCTGGTTATGTGTACATGGTAGGAGAGGGACAGTACATGGTAGCATCAAATGGATGAGGTTGAAGGAGGAGGGGGAGGAGGAGGAGGAGGAGGAGGAGGAGGAGGAGGAGGAGGAGGAGGAGGAGGAGGAGGAGGAGGAGGGGGTGTTTGCATTCAGAACATCTTTGGAGGTGCAGCCACTGCAAACATGATTATTAAAATTAAAGGCACCGGTTTGGTACCAGTGTTTGGTTTTGTGCTGGTTTGTCCGATAGAGCAAGAAGCGCAACCTTACCTTTGCTTCCGTTCCGATACAACGAGCAGTACACACCTACGAACGGCATCTCCCTGTCCTGGCGGGAACTCGTACTCCTGCTGCACTGGTATTACGTACAGCAGCGGTGCCGGGTGTTGATGTACCGGTATTGTGCTCCTTTGGTACATACCTGGTATGGTATGTAGCAACGTGGCAACACACCAATAGACTTACTTAATTTTGTCTTTCTCAGGGATTGCCCATCCCTGGCCTCTCAGAGCTCCAACTTCCATATTACTTGCGGAACCTTTCCAGCTTTTCTTTGCTTCCCAGCTTCGTTCGAAATACGAAACGCCGATACGAGTACATACCGGTACTACTACACCAGGTTTGTACATACCATCATCAGATACTATAATATGCTGTTGGATCACATGCACGCCCAGCTCAGATCAGTCCGGCTATATATAGCCCAGCAGCGCAGCGTAGCGCCGTGCGGAGCCGTGCGGAGCCGTGCGGTGCGGTGCCGTGCCCTTCGCTGCGGTGCTGTGTCGCTGCGCTGTGTGCTTTCTTTCGAAAATAGAGCGGTACCGGGTATAATGCGTGTTGTGTACGGAGTACTACTTTTCCTCTTTTTTCTTTTTCTACATGTATTTGATCTTTCACGGCCCCCTGTTTTTTCCCCCACGCAAATTACCCCCATATTGCCGATCAGACACCGGTAATAAAAGCACATAGCACAGCTGAACACAACAGGGCAATTTGCTCTGCACAAGCAGCTCTTGGCATTATCAAATCGCTGTTCGCACCAAATCATGGGTCTCTTCTTTCTGCCCCCTTGACATATGTTTTTAGTTGCATTCTTCCTTGCCTTGCGCGAGCGTAGCGGGCGGCGTCAGCCGCCCGCGGAGCGGAGCCCTTGTACGTACTGCTGTACATAGTTCTCTGGTACATACCAGGTATGCCTGGTACCTGGTGTACAAGGTAAGTACTTAAATAGTGGGAACTGGTGGAAAGTGGGAAGGGTGAAATGGTACAAGTAATGTTTGCAGATGAGCATGTACCGCACACGGAACACCCGAAGGCATGCATCAGCTCCCAGAGAGCAGGGAGAAGGGAAAAGGCTGAGCCCCTGTGCCCTGTGACTTGTGTGGCCTATGACCACGGCTTTGTCCGTCGATGATCGTGAACTGTGTTTCACGATGCACTTATGTCTCACAGCATTATAGCCTGCAGCCTGTAGCCGAGGTGCTTTTTTAGATGTACTAGGACACGAGTCGAGCTGGAGGCTGGGAAGTAAATGGGATGACCAGCCTCCGCCCCCGGAAAGCTTGTACTGAAGCGTCAACAGAGTGCCAAGTTCTTAGATGGGTAGCTTCGTATCGTACGTATACTCCCGAGGCCTCGAGAAATTCCGTCCCAACCAAGGATGAAGGATGCTATGCATATATTATACATAGAAATAAAAATACGCTCCAGCTGTGAGATCGATCGAAACTCATCTTTGCAAGCTGTGTGATGCTCCGATCGCGCGTATTACTGGGTGTGTGTCCTCATCAAGGATGTAGGTCGGCGACTCCCCTTGGAACTACAGTGTAGCTTGTACCAGGGTCAACAGGGTGATGTTAGTCAGTGTGTGCGCGGAAACAAAAAACTCGTTATTGAGGGGGACAAAATCTGACAGCTGGGGAAGGAAATGCATCAGTTTATCAAGTTTGTGCTGTAAGTCGTACAACCAGTGAGGAGAGGGCGGAGTGTTCGCATATATTATAAAAATAAAAATACCCTCCGGCTGTGAGATCAAGATTTTGTCGAAACTCATCTTTGCAAGCTGTGTGTGATATTCCGATCGCGCGTATTACGGGGCGTGTGTCCTCATTAAGGATATAGGTCGGCGACTCCCCTTGGAACTTCAGTGAAGCTTGTACCAGGGTCAACAGGGTGATGTTAGTCAGTCTGCGCGCGTAAACTATAAAACCCGATTTTGAGGGGGACAAATCTGACAGCTGAAGAAGGAAATGCATCAGTTTATCAAGTGTGTGCTGTAAGTCGTACAACCAGTGAAGAAAGGGCGGAGTGTTCGAAGGGGTGGGGGGGGGGGTCTCGGGGGAGGGGAGGCGGGGGGAAGGGGATTTTTAACAACTTTGGGTCGCATAGATGTAGGGACGTCCTAAACACGGGGTGCTAGGTCTAGGCGATGGTTCGGGTGGTGGGTAAGGAGGGTTTTTTTGGGGGGGGGGGGAGGGGAATGAATTGGAGCTACGGCATGGATGGCTAGAAATATAATGAGGTGATATCAACTGCCTGGTAGTGTTTATTGCTCTGGTATATTTTGATTTTAGTTGGGGCGCTTGAACAAGAGGGAGCGGGGGAAAAAAAAGGTGGATATATATGTATATATATATTATAAAAAATGAAAATACACTCCAGCTGTGAGATCGAAGATTTCGTCGAAACTCATCTTTGCAAGCTGTGTGTGATACTCCGATCGCGCGCATTACGAGTTGTGTGTCCTCATTAAGGATATAGGTCGGCGACTCCCCTCACAACTACAGTGTAGCTATCAGGGTCAACAGGATGATTTTAGTCAGTCTGTGCGCGTAAACTATAAAACCCGTTTCTGAGGGAGACAAAATCTGACAGCTGTGAAGGGAAATGTATCCTTTTATCAAGTGAATCTTGTAAGTCGAATAACCATATATATATCAGGTACAAGGTTCCCCTTCGGGATGCGGGTAACGTGAAATGGGGGCGTCGCATGGCGAGACGAGGGAGACACCGGTAACACACGTATACATATTTTTCCACCTATAATGGTGTTACGCGTACTCACATAGATAAACCCCACTGCTCTTCTTAGAGGAAACGTGTGGCATGAGCTAGTGCATTGCTCCAAAGAAAGAGTAGTACTCAGCGGGAAGAAGAGTGTGATAGCGGTGGGTGCACGTTGTACTGATGTACACGCAAACTAATTGTTAGTGGTCAGGGGATGCTGTGTACCGTACTTGGAATAGTGTTCGTTGCTACATAGTACGTCACATGTGTTTGCGCTTGGTGGTAATGGATAGGGTTGACCAACCAATGTCAGCCGCTCTTGGATGCTGTACAATAATTAATTGGTTGGCGACAACAATTTCGGTATGTGTGGCGTACGTGGTAGGATTTTCTATGAGTTGGAGGTGTAGTGTTCAACGCTTGGGTACTGTGTTTGAGGGGAACCGAAACCTTGATGTACTCCTCCTTTATCCCCGTAGAAAGTAGAGCTAGATCGATAGTGTTCCCACCTGAACCCGCCACTACTTGATGCATGTAGTCAAAAATGTACGTGTGTATGATATGTGTGTACGACAATATCAACAGATCTATAACCGATCCACCAATCAGATGGCGTCCTGGGCGCGTGGCGAACGTTGAAATAGAACTGTATCCTATTTTGGCAACAGCAGCACCGTGTATAATACCTGAGTTTGGCTATCGCTAATAAGGAGTTATATATCCTTGAACCCTACCCGTGGTTCCACTTTGCCCCCAAAAAATATTTGGCCTGGTCGAGACTCGCGTGCATGCTGCGCTCGCGATGCCTGCCACCCTCGCCGCGCTCGGCGCCATCTTCCAAGCTTTTCCCGCTCTATGTCCCTGTGACCCCCGTCTCCCGCGCGGAGAGATGCAAGCCGTGCCCTGTGGCGTTCGTTCCAACACTCGGCTACTCCCGGCCTCTACCTCCCATCCTCCTCCTGCTGGCCTCCGCTCTGTCCGGAAATGTAATACCGGGATATGTCTTTTTGTTCAAGTAAAAACGCTCCTTACGTTCGGACACGTCTAGGTACCCCGCAAGAGAAAAATAAACACACCGGGTCAACCACGCCCACAGACGCTTTCGCTCCTGCCTCGACGAACGGCCGCCCGCGCGACTGGAGAGCGCAGGCCGGTTTACCCTTGTCTGCACCCATGCCCACGCGCCCACGACGAGACCCGGGGCCGAAACGGCCCAGGGCGGCGCGCCCCCAACCCCCACACTAATCCGATCCACATGTGTAACCTGCTACTACCGCTGTATGTTGCTGCTACTGCTGCTGTTGTGCTGCTGCTGCTGAGGTTAATTTAGGTCCGGGCGGTTGCTGCCACTGCTGCTGTGCTGCTGCTGAGGTTAGTTGAGTAGCGGGCCATTTTTTTATGAAGAAAACAACGAAGAACAAAAAAAAAATGTAATGGGCCATTTTTTTACGAAAAAAACAACAAATAACAAAAAAAAATTGTAATGAAGTTCATCAAAATATAAAATATAATTTTTTGAAAACAGTTTGGGGTGTTCCAAGTGACCTGCTCGTCTCAGGGAGGCGGAACGCAATCCCTTGCCAAATAGAGCCAGCTGAGCGACGTTTAATGCGCCGAGCGCCGCCACGGAGCTCGGCCGAGATCCAGACATGCTTCATAATGTGCCCATGGCAGGCTAGCTTGACCCGCGGCCGAAAGTGCGAGAAAAAACCTCGGCCGCCGGAGAGCATCGAGCCAAGACAAAACAAAAATCATATTTTACATATACATATGTACAGCAAATATGTCCAGAGGCATGGAAAAACCCCGCGCTGTCAAGGTTGTAGCGTCGAATTCCACTCTAAAACCTGTAGTGTGGTGTCAGTCAAGGCAACCGTAGGCAAATTTACAAATTTGCTGTCTGTTAATGCCAACTATTATGAGAAAAAGTGGAGGCGAAAATTTGCAGGGCAGTCCTCGGCAACGACTTTTGATCTTGGGAACTTTCCCTGCGGGAATTAGACACCTTGAGAATGCACGGCATTGTTTGGGTGGGAATCAGGCGTCTCGGGAACCCCTCCCGCGGGAACTCTCCCGCGGGAACTAGCCACCACGAGAATGTACGGGATCTAATAGGTGGAAACCGACCACCACGGGAAAACCTCCCTCGGGAGCCCGCCGCCACGGGGTTTCTTCCAGCGGGAACCAGTCACTACGGGAATTCCCCGACATGTTTTCCCCCAACAACGCACATCGTGAAATTTCACTGGACGTGCCTGAGCCACCGCGATATCCGTTCTTTCTTGTATTTGTGTATAATACTCATTAATAACCAATAATACCACGTACCAAGTGGCACCCTTTGCGTGCACGATGCTTGAAAGGCGTATCAACGTCGGCTTTGGGCGCTTACTCATGTATGATACCAGGTACCAGTATCATACGTCAACTGAACACAAACAACCAAAACTGAGCAAAATGGACTACAGCACTTCATTTTTCGTTTTCACTACTCCGTATTTATTACGTAAATCCAGATTGCAAAATTTACCCGTGAGCAACCGAGACGATGCCACAGATGCGTCCAGCAATCGGTACCATTTTGGGATAAACTTTGTAATTTATTTTATTAATTTCTTTGGATTTTGGTGCTTGACATTGTTTAGCTGGTACTATTTATGGGGGAGTGGCCGACCTATATCCTTATTAAGGACACACACCTAGTAATACGCGCGATCGGAGTATCACACACAGCTTGCAAAGATGAGTTTCGACAAAATCTTCGATCTTACAGCTGGAGTGTATTTTGTTTTTATCAAAATATAATTTAATACTTTAATCACCTGCGCATATTAAATGTTTAATATTAAAATATTCTTGACGAAACAAAATCATGAACATTATACATACGAGATTTTGTCCCCCTCAACAATGGGTTTTATGGTTTCCGCGCACAGACTGACTAACATCACCCTGTTGACCCTGATTGCTACGCTGTAGTTCCAAGGGGAGTCGCCGACCTCGTAATGAGGACACACAACCCGTAACACGCGCGATCGGAGTATCACACACAGCTTGCGAAGATGAGTTTCGACAAAATCCTCGATCTCACAGCTGGAGTGTATTTTTATTTTTACAATATACGAGTACGTATCATAGTCGTATATATCAGATTTCGGATTCCAGCGTCAAGTGGTGTATGTGACGTTCCTGTGCAGTGATCCCGTGCACGTGGGTAACGCGGGAAATAATTCCTGCGGGAATCGTTTACAGTTTTAGTGCCACGGGATTTTCGGAGATCGATAATTCCACTGGATCTTACGGCGTGGGAACGCAGAATCACGGGAAAGCAGACGTTTCCACGGGAATCGATTGGGTGGGAATGGGAAATTAGAAGTTCTACAGGAAGCTTTTTTGACGGGAATGGGCACCTCGTGAACTGGTTGGGTGGGACCACGGGAACGATAGTTGCACGGGAAGGTGAATTTATCCCAATTCTCGTGAAATCCTGCGGGAATATTCCCGCGGGAATTTTCCCGAGGACTGCCCTCGATATTTAGGCCTACTATCTATTAGACCAACTATTATGGGAAGTAGTTTCCGCGATTATTTCTCGCTTTATTGTGGAATTTTTTTGAGCGATTATTTCTGGCGATTATTTCTGTAGTTTTGAGGCTCCGAAAATAACTGCATTAGAATAAGGGGCGTCCATTATGGCTTCTGATTTTTTGGAAAGTGGTTTTATTTTGAATTGGTAGGTCTTGTTTAGCCGTTTGCCTTTATTTTTGAAATCTGGCACGTACACTGTCGCCGGCGGCGTTAGGTCACCACCGCCTCTGCTGCTGTCTCTGCTGCTGTGCTGCTGCTGTGCTGCTGTTGTGGTGCTGGTGTGTTGTGCCTGTGGTGGTTTCGATGGTGGTGGTGGTGCTGCTGTCGCGTTTGTGTGAGGACGAAGCTCTGTCTCGCACACAACAAGCGCGGTATGCTGTCGTAGGTGTGTTTGTGATTCTTCGTTATGGGTGATGGTGACGTGTACAGCAGACAGGTATCATACCAGGTACAGTATAGGCAGTGGTGACATGTGATACTTGGTACGAGGTAGTACCCAAAAGTCAAATAATCCCAGTCTAAGAGGTTGGAAGAGCTGTTATTTCTGGGCTCAAAAACCACCAAATCCGCTGATTTCTGGCCTCGATTATTTCTGAACCCAGAAATAACGATGATTTCTGGTCCCATAGCGGTTGGTTTTTATTTTTGACGTCGGAGATCCCTGTTAAAGAGAGAAATAATCGCTGAAAATATTTCCCATAATAGTTGGTCTTATGCCTAATATTTTTATAGTTTTGGAGTTGTGGGGCTCCAGAAATAACTGGATGGAAAACGTCGGACTTCCAATATCACTTTTGATTTTTGGAAGTGGTTTTAGGCCAATTCTTACACAGCAGTAGTCGGATCCATCAGTCAAGAAGGGCTCTTTTCGGACTGAAGCCCAATCGGGCATCTTACACAGCCCAAAAGAGCTTTTTCGATGTGTTTTTTTTCGGCTGAGCGATTCGACGTGCAGATCCAGTCGAAAAAAATTACTTTTTCGACTGCATCTGCCTCTCGAAAAATTCAGTCGAAAACGCGTTTTTGAATCCATCGCATCGCTCATCCCACCACAAAACACACGCCCACACGCACGCACCCATACCACGTCTCCAGTGTACCACATAGCAGTATCATACAACAACGCTGACGCTGGCGTGGCCGCTATCACTGCTGCTGCGTCTCGCCGCAAGCCAGCGTGGCGCATTCCAAGCTCCGCCCGCCAACAGCGTGTATCATACGATGGCGACAGCGCGCAGTATCGATGGCATTTTGCCAACAACGGCTGCGCTTGCTGTAGCTTTGGAGGCTCTCGGCTGAGTGCAACGCCACGAACGTAGCTTTGACGACTAAGTCCAACGCCACCAACCCGCTTGGAAGAGGGTTCGTCACGCGCGAAGCACGCGTTGCTCGAGGAGAACGCACGAAGCACAAGAGCTTCCAACCTACTTTCGACTGCCATGCAGCAGTACTCCCTCATACCCACCGCCTCCATAAAGAGCGCGTAAACTATAAAATCGATTCGACTGACGACAAGAAGGACTGACGACAAGAAGGAGGCCCAGAAGAATCCAGTCGAAAAAAAGTCCAGTCGGAAAAGGGCCTTTTTCGACTGATGGATCCGACTGTATAATTATTGGCCTTACACTAGACTGGTTGGTCTTGTTTCTCGGTTTGTTTTTATTTGAATCTCTGGCATGTACGCTCTATTGCCGGCGACGTTGCGTCGCCAACGCCTCTGCTGCTGTTGCTGCTGCTGTGCTGCTGCTGTGCTGCTGCTGTTTTGGTGCTGCTGCTATCGCTCAGACACAAGAAGCGCGTAAGGTACGTTGTAGATGTGTGTAACGATTAGCTGGTGTGTGATGATGTATACATCAGACAGATATCATGCCAGACACAGACTAGGCAATGGTGGTACGTGGTACTTGATACCAGCTACCAGGTAGTATCCAAGAATCAAACTATCTCAGTTCTGACATGGTGAAATAATCGACATTTCTGGGCTCAGAAGTAACAGAATTTGCTAATTGCTGGCTCCTCTCAGAACTGAGATAAAAATGTGGAGGAGCTCGTGTCCCATAACTGACGTGATTATTTTTGGGTGTCGGAGATCCCTGATTAACAGAGAAATAATCGCTTTAAATGTTTCCAATACTAGTTGGCTTAAGGGGTGAAAGTGCTGCCTTCTTTTGATGTCTCTGATCTATAGGAAACCGGTCTTTCTGGGCGTGCCAAGGCCTATTTTGGCCATTTATCCTCGTATTACCTCAATATTTATTACTTTAATTCCTAGCAATTATCTTCTAAATGCGGGTGCAGTTCAGGGTTAAGACACTAGCTTTGGTGTAGGGGGGTTGGCCATACAGGTGTCTCCTGTTGACGCAGTGTTGATGGCGTCTTTGGTACCAAAAGCATGCCCGGTCAAGATTTATGCGCAAAGTCCCAAAGGTTTTGTTTTCATCGCCCAGATTCCTGATTCTTGAAGCGGTTCGCTCCAGGTCAAGGTCAGCTTTAGGGATTGGAGATTAGTGGGGCTGTGAGTTGGCTGAGCTTGCTGACTCTTTATGATATCTTCGCTATTAATAGTTGGGTGGCGAAGTAAGCCAACCAGTTGACTTTTCTTGTATTTCTCGATGTAACACGTTGTAGCTTGTGACCACAGAGCTCGTCTCTCTAGAAGGAATCAGCACGGGACATTGGTTGTGCTGGATGTTGACGGGTGGAAATACCAGTTCAATGTGACGGACACTCACACGTTGCGAGCCCAAACGCAGCAGTCAAATACGTACAAAGACGCAGAACTCTCCTTAAATTGCCGCACGCTACGAACTGAAATACCTAGCCAACTAAGTTCTAGCAATACCTTTCTCACTATTTTCTAGCAATACTTTCCCAACCAATTTCTAGCCAGCGACTTATAGCCACTGCCAACTCAACCGTAAATATTAGAGGCTACAGCCGTAGTTGAGATCATGGGATGACCTTGACGTTCTGCAACTGAAGTGGGTGAATAGCGTGAAAATTACAGCCGTAGAACATGCTTGGTAACGCTTTAACTTGATTGATATGGGCTTGTGGGTGGCTCAATGCGCCCGCGAGCGAACTCCCTCATGCCGTTGTCGCTTGATCGGCCAATCACTCTCGAAATGTCGTAGATCATGTAGTTCACATACATTCTGTGTTTTTCCTTTTCCCTCTCTAGTCATCCTGCTTTTCGGATCTTTTCGATCGTTTTCAGGTCGTTTTCATATTTTTATTTTTTATTTTCCTTTCTTGCTTTTGCCGTTTTTCGCTTGCACGGACAATGCCGCCGCCTGCTGCGCCTGCCGCCGCCTGCTGCGCTGCTGCGCCTGCTTCGCCTGCTGCTTGCACTGATTGCGTTTGATTCTTGTTTGTCCCATTGTGTGCTGATGCCAGCTTGGACGAGGACCCGGGGGAGGCGCCGAGGACTCGGAGCGCGACGCCTGGGCGGACCCCGTCGAAGCGGAGGTCGAGGTGGCGTGCACGGTAGAGGCGATAGGGTCGGAAGCATCCGCCATGTGTCTGGGGCGATTCGGACAGCACGTACTAGTCGGGACCATGAACGGAGCGGTGCGTGTCTTGAGGGTGTTGTGAATTTATTGACCTTTTTTCGGAAATTATTTTACTGTCGAATTGTGAAACCGACGAAACGCACGGTGAGGTACGTATACTATACTACTGCTGTAGTAGAATTGTCAATCGCGTTTCTCTATACAGCATATCACGGCTTAAACGTCCACCGTAATCAGTAGTCGAGATATATAATGCGAGTTACAGCAGTTTATTGGTGCAACGCACATCATCACACGGTGTTGGACTAGTTGTTTGCTTGAAGCGGATGGAGCAACGGTTGCAGTGATGCCTGGTGCAATGATGTTTCCTACGCTGACGTCATCCGTTTAAGCAGGAAATTATATGGGTCGATTAGTGTCACCTGCCGGTGATTACCGAAAAGCAGCGTTTGGTATTACGCTACCGGTGATTTACCGCTGTGTCGGAGATTGTTATTAATAGGAAGCACCCCGAGTTTCCACTATTTTTTGAACACACCAATATAAATATGCTACAAACGCCCAAAAACACATGTTTAATGTGTTGACGTGTCCAGCTCGTGCTCATAGTAGTGTGGTCCCCTCAACCTCCTGATACGGTGCGTGGAGCAGTACGCACGTATAAGTAATGACTTATATATAGAAAGAGTGATCGGCTTTTTGCGTGCTGTTTCTTATTTCGTTCAAGTAACCTGGCCCCATATTAAGCGTGTGGAGGTGAATGTGTATGTGAATGGTGGTGTCAAGGTGTCTTAGCTTTTTATTAGGGGCCACCTGATATTACCTCGATATTTACCTTGAATTTTTTAGTTACCTGCCGTCCACTGTAGTCACTGGTAATCACCGGTTATTATCGGTGTATGGGTAATACCAATCCCTGGTGTGAACTCCTTTGGGGCGTCGCTGTTGTACACCCACTGACAAACGTGGTTGTCTATTGATAATGTGTCCATCGGTTTGGGTATAAACTACTGTACTTCGATTTAGAGTTCAAACTTTTTTGCAGTGGTCAAAGGGTCAATTAGAGTGGGGGGATGTGCGGAAGACCCGGCTAAAAAACACCTCCGCACACCAACCACATCCACGGTTCTGTTGCCGCTTCACTGCCCGTCCGCTCAATCGTCGCCTCGCCTCGCCAACAGGTGTACGGGGTGTCTTGGGAGGGGCAGATCCTGTGCTGCTACGACATCATCACGATGCCAGGGGCGCCTCCGAGGGGTGGTGGCGGGCCAGGGTCGAGATCGAGGCCCGGCAGCATTCCCTTTGGCGGCATGGGCGCCTCGTCCATGTCGTTCAACGACACCCTGCAGGTGACGTGACGATGGAGAGCGAGAGAACCGTTTTGTTTAATATTGCTAGGCGAGGTACTAGTTTTACGTGTCCGCCTAAATAGTTGAACCCAGGTCGTATGGTTACAAGACCGTATGATGTTACCCGGTTGGCCACGACTTGAAGGTGCCCGCCCACCCCCCACCACCCCCAGCATCCTCACGGCAGGTGCTCGCTTCGCTCCTTGCCTTGCAGGCTCTCTTGCGACGTTACCCACAATTAGTTCTTTCTTTCTCTCTGTCTCCCTGTTTTTTTCTCTCTTTCTCTATCCTAACGAACCAACGACCAGTTGCTGGCGCTCACCACCACCGACGGGAAGTTCTTCTTGGGGACCCTGTCCAAAAACTCGTGCTCGCTACGAAATATAGCCGTCACCGAGCAAGGCCGGGCGAAGCGTCCCGCCGTAGTTCCCTCTGCTTCCGCCGCCGCCGCCGCCCGTACCTCCACTGCGGCCAGTACCACTGCTTCTACCGCTGCTGTTGCCGCTGCTGCCGCCTCCAAAAACGCCACCGCTAGCAACCTTGCGCCACTAGCGCCCCTTGCAGGCGAGGGAGGGGGAGCAGGGGTGACCAGGGGGTGGGGCTGGAGGTTACTGGGCACGGGCCGGGGCGTCGTGTCGGCCGCGGCGACGGCGACGGTGGGCACTTTCTCGTCTTCGTCCTCACCGTCGTCGCCTACCGCCGTTGTCGGTGCCAACGACGGCGTTCCTGGTTACTCCGGCGGTCGGCGCGGTTCGGGGGTGGCGCATGATGCTGCTGCTGCTACGGCGGCGGCGAGCGATGATGCAGCTGTGACGGGAGCGGTGGCCGTGGAGTTCAGCGCTAAGGAGTGCCTCATGGCCGTTGCTTTGGTGGATGGGACGGTGCTGCTGACGAGGGTCGAGCGGTATACAAGCGGCGTCAGGTGTGTGTGCGCAACGGGAGGAGGGGGTGGGGGGATTGGAGGGGCGGGTGGGCGGGGTGTTGAGACGTGATTTTTTGAAGCACAGAACCACTTAGAACCCAGAGCCATATGTGCGAGCGATGCTGATAATCGAATCGAAACAAAGCGGAGACGAAAGCCGGCAGACGGGGACGTCTCCTGTGGGAAGCGTAGTGTAGCTACCTACTATACGATGACCGCTGCGGTAAGGATACCGCTTTCGAGCAACTTTTTTCTCGTGTATGACGGGCTTCTCAACTGAGAAACTTGGAAATATATTCGAAATCTCGTTTGTGTTTCCTAATGTAGTATTGTTGTTGTTGTTGTTGTTGTTGTTGTTGTTGTTGTTGTTGTTGTTGTTGTTGTTGTTGTTGTTGTTGTTGTTGTTGTTGTTGTTGTTGTTGTTATTATTCGTTGTACACCCTGCCCATGGGATAGTCCGTCGATGTTGAGGGAAGACTGTTTTGTCAAAGTCTAGTGTTTGTGTGAGGTACGGAGCTACTCAAGTGAGGATGCTCGTAAGAATACGAGGTGCGCCTCTACCGCAGCGTTTGTTCTACCTTGCTAGGCTCCTACGTCGGAATTCGAATAGAAGTTGGGACACATCGCGTGCGCCACCCGGCAGCGGAGATATGCTCTACCATCTGCCGGCGTGTAGCACACTTGTGTTGTACAGCGTGGCGAAAATCAGCCCATTTACGCCTGACGTATGCCCCCCCCCCCCCCTCACTTTCTCTCCCCCTCTGATCACCCGCCTACATCCCGTCACCAAACCTAGTGTCTTGTCCTTTTGTGGATGGGCCTTCACGTTTTGTGCGCCTCCGCTGCCCTCTGACCTCGTCGACAATGGTTAAGTTGTTTTTGGTCCCCTCACGACGATTGCTGCCATATATCATATCATGTGCCAGGGCTCGTCACCAGTTGCAGATTTCGGACAACATGATGCACTGGTCAAACAGCCACAAGCTCGACGCGCACTTGGCGGACGGGGCGGACGCGGAGCAGCGTCGTGGCGGGATGGGAGCGGAGGGGGCCGCGGCGTCGACGGCGTCGGTAGCATCGGCGGCAGCGGTGGTGGGCGGCGGGGGCGCGGGAGATGACATCGGTGAGATTAACCTCTTATAGCGGCTTCAGAGGGAATCTGTCGAAACTAATTGACAATCACAGCATCTCCCACGCGAACAATGTGGAAAACGCATGACAGTTACAGCACCTACCGGACCAAAAAAATCGCAAATGCACGACGATGAAGGCATCTGCGTGATGAATAATGCCGACAATAAACGACGATTACAGCATCATATGCCAGACGAAGCAGCCGGGGCTTCTGGGGTGAGGGGATGTGTCCGACTTGCCATGTAAGGAGGTTTTAAGACTCGAGCACAGCACGGCGGCACTCGGTACTGCTGCACGCGCTTCCTAGGCGCTTGATACGGTTATAGTCGTCGTTTTGTGTGGTCGGTATACATGTGTTCCGAAAGGGCTGATGGTGTGGTTTTCTTGAGCTTGAGCTGTCGTGCTAGCCTGACAGGTACGGTGGTCCTGTATGCTCGTGCAGGCTGCTGTCTGTATCCGACATGCGCTCGTCTTTCTACACGATTGTTGTTCCAGGCGCTGCCTGTTCCAGGGGCTACAGTCACGCTTTTGAGACAAATAAACATCCCATTATCTCTTGACCAACACACATGCCTTTCTATGAAGCTCCTATTCTCGGAGAGGTTCCCAATTGACGTGGCGGCGTTTCTCCGCTGCCAGGGGCACTTTTCTTACATACGGAGTACACGGAATATCTTCGTATGGATTACACTGTCCGTTAGTTTTTCCGATGGTACATGTGTGACGATCATTCCACGTACCTTTTCCAAAACCTGTCCTCCACAATTATCGCTTTACCAACGCACATGCTATTCTCGCTTTATGGCACCCGATAAGCATGGCGTTCTCTCTTCACTACTCTCTTTGTATTCTCTCTTTACTGGTACTCCTTTTATTCTCTCTTTACCGTTGAACATGCAATTATCTCTTTGCCAAAACACGCAACATAACCCCATACAAGGATACTTCGTATATTGTCGCTTTTCTTGGGTCAGCAGTCATTTCCGCCCTCCCGCTAGGCTTATACCTGGTACGAACTATCCATTCTGCTTCAGTGTTTTCCCCTATTTTTCAAGTTTTTTGTTGAATACCGAGCATACGAACAATGTGCTTCCTTTTTCCCTCAATTAAAATCGTTGTGCTCGCCCGCTTGTGCATTTTTTTTGCTAGAATAATGGATTTAAGCCTACCCCCCTCCCTCCCCCAGGGGTTCACTCGCAGCAATTCTGGTCAAAAGCTTTCTTGACATGTAAGGAAAAAACATAATGGGTGTCCATATGCTCGAGGTGGCTGTCAAGAGTAGGAGCGGTGCTCCGTCTCGGGAGGCATGCGTGGTCGGTGGTCACACGACTGTGAAGGCAAGCAACGCATGAGTACTCCTCCCCCCCCTCCCCCCCCCTGGCTTCACTTTCAACGTTACCGCTTCTTGTGCCCCTCCTCCCGTTCTGCACGATGATTGAACAGTGGCATCGGACGTACCGCAATGGCGAATGCGTGCTCTAGCGCGGGAGGAGTCGATGTCTTCCCTGTGGGGGGTGGAGGTGCACCACCTCAACTGCTTGTCGCTGCACCCTTGGCTGGGACCGGGCGACGCGAGAAGGGGGATGGCCTTGGGCCCCGAAGGAAGGGTGGGTACTGTTAATACTGTACTGTACATATTACCTGGTATTAATAGAGTGCAGCAGTACAGTGCATAGCATAGCAGTACAGCGGTTGTGCAGTAGCAGTACAGTAGCACAGTAGCTACATATCATAGAATACCAGTACAGCAGTACACACTGTTGGTATGTGTAATACGAAGTGCACGGTGCAACAGTGCAATAGCATCGTACAACAGTAGTACAGCAACGTCATAAGGTATGCGCTTCAGCCCTTCCGCTCTCCGTCCGACTCCCACGCACGCACACTATCACACCCTCACGCGCCCGACGGCTATTGACCGTGGCAGGTGCTGTCGATGTGCTTCTCGTTCGACGGAGGGGCGCTCGCAGTCGGCCACGAAGGCGCGCTGACCGTCTGGAGCACCGAAGACGGCACCCGCCTCGTCTGCACCACGTCCGAATCGCGTAGCGGGGACAACCGCGGCGGTGGCGGTGGCCACAAAGCGGCGAGCTCCACTGATGGTGTATCGAGCGGTGGCGCATTGACCGACACCGACACCGACAGTCTCACCGGCGGGGCTCAGGCCTTGTCTGCATCTGTGACGTCGTCGTCCTCCCAGTCCCAGGGTCAGTCACTGGCGGCCTCGGGAACGTTGGATCTCCTTGCCGGGGGCGCGCGGGATCTGTCGTGGGAGAGCGAGGGGTATCGCTTGGTGTCGGTGGGGAGTGCTATGGGTGATTGCGCTGATGATGGTGGTGTTGGTGGTGTCGGTAGTGGTGGTGGTGGCGGTGGTGTTAGTGGTGGTGTTAGTGGTGGTGGTGGTGGTGGGAGTGAGGGTGGCGACGGCGAGGGTGCAGGCAAGGGGGGTAAAACGGCCGGTTCGGCGCAAGGCATCGTGGCGTTCGACTTTTTGAGGAGGGCAAGGTCTAACCTGTCCAGCTCGCTTCTGTCGCTGCAGGTACGATGACACGGGAGGTGGTTGGGGTGGGAATTGTTAGGGTCTGGGAAACCAAAGATGGAAGCCTACTGGTATGGTACCAGTCTTTACATGCTTGTAGCTTCTTCTTTTTCTTATTTCGTTTGCAAGCCGTCAATGGAAGCCTATCGTTCCAATCTATCAATATGTATTGCTCGTTCCGCTATGTTATGTCGTTTACCCGTTCGACATTGTGCATTGCATGTAGTACGTGACATGACCATATAACTGGGGATTTCGGAAAATTTGGCTCGACATTTTGCATGAAACATGTCTTTTAGCGGTACGAAACAACTACCAGGTATGTAGGATACACCCTGCGTTACATACGGGTACGAGTTTGAGCCTGGCCGAAACTGTTGTTAATATATACCAGGTATATATAGTTTATTACGTGGTATTGCGCACCAGGTATATGGGTTCTGTGTGTCAGTCGTATATTGTGGAATATACGTATGATACGTGATCGTACCTCTTTTCGGTACGTCTTCTTCATATTATTACTTCAGGGGTTTCGACCAGAACCCCGATCTCACAGCTGAGGCGTCTTTTTTAATTTTTTCGTGCAATCTTCCCTCTCGTCTTACTCTTTTTTTTGTGTGTGGGTTCCGCGCTTTTCAGGGTTCGGATCGCATCGCGCTTGTCGACTCGCAGCCATGGAGCGCACAAGTCCTCTTGTGGAGAGTGCTTCCGGTGAGACGAGACTGAGGCTTGAGTGTTGGGGGGTGAAGGAGGGGTATGAGGGGGTTGGGGGTGGTGTGGTATTTTGGGGGAGGTGGGGGGTGCGGGGGTGGGGCGTCGAATGAATCGTCAAGCGGTAGCGATTGCTTCCATGTAGTGGGGCCCCAGCCGTTATGCATGAGCACCTACTGTAAGTAGGATTTTGAGTTCGTTTTGTTTTTCTCACTACGATCTCCACCTCCCTCTCACGGCGATGTCGTGCACCACGGCAGCTTGGCTATATGATTTAAAAGTGATGGCTTCGTGAAACATATTACAAAAGGCAGTTCGTGTTTGTCTCCTCCCCTTCCATTACTGAGTGCCCACTGTCTATGGTCATACGACTACGGCCATGCACAAACTGAATACCCCCCCCCCCGCCGTTTGGTTTGATAGGTTCATTCGGGCTATCTTTCTTCAAACGCTCCCCTGCGGCACGTGAGCACGAGCCGGGCGGGTACCTACGTGGCGGTGGCGGGGTGCCGAGGGCTGGCGGTGTACAGCCGGCCCACCAATCGGTGGCGACTCTTTGGCAATGTCGAGGAGGTGACTAACGAACGACGGCAACCGTACTGGGCGACTTTTATTGAGTTAGTTTTTGTTGTGATTATGGTTCTGCGAGCGATCTCCCCTCCCCAAAACGGTTATTTTCTATCTTTTCGGGACTAGGGCAAGTGGTCTATACAGGATAGGTTTCAGGGTTGGCAGGGAAGGGAAGCTTGCAAGCTTGCTGGCGGCCACGGCCGCCTTCGTGGTCCGGCCGGCCCGGCCCGCCCGCCGGTCTTGGAGTGTTTCGCGGACAAAGCTTGTGCAGCTTTGTGCGAGCTGCATCTTGATGGGGTGAGACAACCTCCTTACTCCCTCCCACCCCTTCCCCTCCTGTAATGCCCTTCACCCACTGTTCTCTTTTCGTTGCTGGGGCGACGTCGACGACGGCGTCAATCCTCCCCCCCCCCCCCCCCCCCCAGGAGCGAGAGGTGGAGGTGGCGGGAATGTGCTGGTGGGGCGAGTCGGCGCTGGTCGTCGCCTCCCGGCACAAGCACGGGTTCATCCTGCTGCTCTACTCCAGGAAGCATCTCAGCGCGCAGGCTTTGCTCATTCCTCCGATAAAACTGCCCGTCGGCATGCGCCCCCTATTCATGGAGGTAGGGGGGGGAGGCGTACTCACTTGTTACTTGCTTTGGTATTTTGACCATCGACCGCGCATCCCTTTCGAGACGGAGCACCGTTATTACTCCTAATATAGACACATCCAACAGTTGGATTGGGACGGAATCTTGCGGTTACGTGGTTTATGATGGGGGGGGCGAGGGGAGATCCCGCGTTTGCTGTGCTTGAGTCTGTTTGCGGCTGTTTTGTACGATTTCTTCGCTCTTTGTGTCGTCTATTTCTCGCGTGCGTGCGTGCGTGCGTTTGGTTTGGTTTTGGGTGCGCTGTTGTTTCACCGCCGCAACCTTTTTTTAACCGTTTACTACTGCGGAAAACATCCAACACTATTCCGAGTACGTTGTCCACACACTCGTTGGTGCAGTTCTCCTGCCTTTTTTTATCCTTTCCGGTGGCGGGCGGCCGCCGCTTGTAATGTTGTCCTGTCCTTTTTTTTCCGTTCGGTGACGGGCGGGCGACTGTCAACCTATCTCACACCGTCGCAGGGGGTACAAGAGGGCGGATTTCGGCCGGACACGGACGTTCTGTTTCTTCTCGTCGCCGGGTCGACGTCGTACTTGCTTTACCGCTTCAGGTATCATACTATTTTTGGGCGTGTTTGTATGATAGTCCTACGGACGAACAGCCGACATTTAATGTTACGTGACTTCCGGTCCGACCGTGACTACGTTAGTGGGGCCACTTTTGGGGCCTTGATTTGCAATGGTTCGGGGTCACTCGCGCGAGTGACCGCCTTGTTATTTTGCGGTCTTTACTTTTTGTTTCGTTGAAAGTTTTGCGATATAAATCTGTGGTGAAGCATTTACTTAGCCACGCTGCGCCATACATGTCACCTGCGCTATTTCTGCCAGCGAGTGTACAGAGTCAGCTTTGCGAGTAGCTCAGACCTGGTAGTGAAAAGGGGGGTGCAGGGGAAGCTTAAGATATATTTCGGTATAGCACCAATATCTATAGCAACATCAGCGTCGACATCAGCATCACCATGAACGCCTAACATCAATGCCAACGTCAACACCAACATCAACGCTGACTCCAACACCAACTTCAACACCATGAGCCCTTACGCCAGCCTTAACATTAGCACCGACGTCAACAGACATGAACGCCTGTATCTCTTGTAAAAACCGCACGATGTTATGCCTCCAGCTGCACAGGCGACGTGCTGGAGACCGGAAATGTGACCTACAGTGTGCTGCACGAGGGACCTCTCCCACACGTCTTGGGGAACATGGACGACCGGCATCGCCTCGAGCAGCTACAGGGCTCCACAGCGGCGTCCTCGGGCGGTAACCAGCAGGCGTGTGCTGCAACTTCTGCCTGTCTGTATATCTATTTTTTATGTCATTCGGTGTGAATGTCTGTCTGCTTCTTTGTCTGTCTGCCTCTGTCTATCTATCTGTCTGTCTGTATGTGTGTCTTTTTGCCTGTCCGCGTCTCCTGTCTGTCTGTCCGCCTGTCTGTAGTTCTGTCTGTCTGTCCCCCTGAATGTAATTTTGTCTGTTTTGATAGCTATGCTCGCAGCTTGTAGCAGCAATGAACCAGGTGTGTGCGTCTTACCCCCCCCCCGCCCCCCACCCCGTCCCGCATTGTCCCGCCCCGCCCCGCCCTACCCCCCCCCGGTCCCGATGATTCTCACATTCGGTCTGTGCTTGATTTTGGTGTCGTGGGCTTCAGCCACCACCACCACCACCATCACCACCACCAGCGAGCGGTGGCTCGGTCGAAACACGAGATGCTGGGGCAGACGGCCGTCGAGAAGTGCCCCAGGCAGCGGCGGCGGTGGCAGTGGGGGCCGCAGGGTCTCGTACCGCTGCCGTCAATGGGGGATCCGGGCTGAGCGGTTTAGGAATGGGGGAGGCGGGGGTGGGGACGGAGGCGGTGGAAAGAGGGGGGGCGAGACGGACTCGTGAGCGGTGGGCGGAGGAGTCGGGCTTGCCGGTGATTGGTCCGCCGAAGCGCGTGATTTTGCTGCCGGAGGTTCATCCTCGGTGAGGGCTCGTTAGTTGGTTGTTGGCTTGTGGGTTAGCTGTTTGTGTGTTATTTGGTTAATTGAGTGGTGGGTTGGCAGGTTGTTTGGTTGGTCGATAAAGAGTGACATGCATTCAAGTATCAAAAAAGCGTTCTAGCCCGTGGTAGGTGCCGCATAACACGCAAGAGACGTGGACGGACGTCGTTACCCCTTCCCGCTGCTGCGCCGTAGGAGCGGTGAGGGGTACCCCATGGCATCAATTCCCGAGACGATTTTCTCTAAAACTTGGGGGGCAAACACGACGAAATTATACCATTAAATTGATCGACACCATGGCTGACGCATTTGAAACAATTTAAATAAAATACTGTAGTTGGTACTGGTTTCGGAAAGACCTCGTCGAGATCTGTCCGTACGAAAAACGTCTTTCCCCGTTTGCGTTCTCTGGCTGTTGCGGAGAAAACCGACTTTTTGATACGCGTCGGTTTTATGTTGCCATGTGTGTTGTATGGTAGTACCCATCGTAATCGTCGTGCAAAAGGACAAGCACACGTTGGAGCAGAGATAATATTTTGCACGAGCGTAAGGCACTAAGCACCGTTTGGCTGTCACGCTAGCAGCTACTTGCGCTGTTATACCAGGTGCTTTTAGAGGGAAATGGCCAAAGGGGGGGTATACCCCCGGGTTCTCGGTCATTTGGGGTTAATAGGGAAACACGCCGACGGTACGTGCCCGTCCTTGCCCCAAAGTGCCTAAAATTCAATTCTGACGCGCTGGCAAAACACCCGCAGCCCCTGCCGAGCACGCACACCGTTTTTTTTTTCGGGTACGGTATGAGGGCTACCGGGGCCGCGATGCAGGAGGGGGCAAAATAGGCCCCCCTTTTGACTATAACTTGGGGGGATACACCTCCGCGAACCTACTAAATTTATGTACTAATCCCTCTTGACCACATTCCCCCCCGACCGGACCGAAATCATACCCCTTTTTGACCAATTCTGACGCCCTCTAAAGCGAGTTCAACAAGGATGGCTACACGTCACCGCCCAACAGCCCGACTAGACCACGAGCGGAGCATCCAGTAGTTGCGTGTAGTTGCGATCATTTGTCTGCGAAAAAATGACGGCGTAGGAAACAAGCAAAACAAAACTAATATTTGTGGACCAAAACGAATCCATTTGGTTGTTAAGTTACACCATGGAAGGACCGAAAGACATATCGTGTGTCGTGGGTGCATGTGCTGCTCGGGGCGCGGCTGTGCTCGGTTCTTTGTTGTCGGGCCACAAACAGGAACGCAACACACACATCGAAGCATCAACAACGAAGACGATGACTAACGGTACAGCAAGCATATACCGACAACGAAGCACCGAGCACAGCACCGAAACCCGACAGCACACGCACCCACGACCTACGATATGTCTTTCGGTTCCCACATATTGTGTAATATAAGAAGCACAATACTTCAAGTATATATATTTCTTGTTAGTTTCCTGTGCTGTTATTTTTTCGGAGGCAAACGGTCGCAACTACACGCAACTACTTGATGTTCTGCCCGTGGTCTACTCGGGCTGTTGGGTGGTGGCGTGTAGCGGTCCTTGTTATACTCCGTTTTGATGGTGTCAATTCAAGAAGGGGTTTGATTTCAGTCAGGTGGGGGAAAAATGTAGTCAAGAGGGGGCAGTACATGAGTTTAGCATATATGCGGGTTGTATTCCATCCGAAGTTGTAGTCAAAGAGGGGGAATATTTTGCCCCCTCCTGCGTCGCGGCTCCGTTGGCCTCAATACCGGGCCCGAAAAAGCAAACAAACGGTGTGCGTGCTCAGCATGGGCTGCGGGTGTGTTGCCAGCGCGTTAGAACCTAATTTTAGGCGGTTTAGGGCAAGGGCGAGCACGTTCCGTCTGCGTGTTTTCCCTTTACCCCCAAATGACCGAAAAACCCGGGGGTATACCCCCCGTTTACCCTTTACCCCTTTTATTTAAACCCTTTAATATCCCGCATTGATTCCAAGTAGGTTGTATCCGAAAACATGGGTGCAATTCTGCAGGGGTATTAACCAACATTCGTGGGACTTGTTTATCGCTCGCAGGTCTATCGCTCTGCTGGACTTCGATGGCAACCTGGTGACGATGGAGATGAGCAGCGGGGAGGTCAAGGGGGTGGCGGAGGGCGTGGAGTCCGTGGTCGACCTGTCGGTAAGAGCGCGAGGTTAGCAGCTTTCCCTCGGGAACGGTGCGTGTACGCGGGGCGCGTGCGTCGCGCCAGTTTTATTCGAAAGTTTAGTCAGGCACGTAAGCGAGTCCTGATGCGGCGATCCAAGTTTTTTCCGATGATGAAGTGCTAAATACTCAGGAGCTTCTCTTGGATAACGTAGCCTTGGGCTAGGCTAACCTAAGCTAGGTTATGCCAGGCTGTTCTAGGCTGTGGTACGCTAGGAAAATTTGTGCTGCGTAAGGCTTAGGCTGTGCGACGCTGTTCTACGCAACGCTAGGTAAAGCCGGGCCAAGCCAGGCTGCGCAAAGCTACGCAAATCTGCGCAAATCTACGCAAATCTACGCAGCACTACGTAACGCAAAGCTACGCAGCGTAGTGCTCGAAGTTATTGGACGGGTAACGTCAAAACCGATCACCCGACTCACAGGCAATACTTGGGCGATGTTGAGACCCCGCTCGAGCGGTGACCGTTTCATATGTTTACTGCGAAAGCTACGGGATCATGCGCTGGATTTCAAGAGGTTATTGTGTCGTCCACGAAACGTTGGTGAAGCTGTGAAGGGGTTGAGACGGGAGGCAACTGCGCGCGCTGCGACGAGAGTAAGGCGCGGCTTCACGGAGGCGAACGGCCGACCCCCCCTCCCCCTCCGCTTGCCCTCTATCCCCTCCCTCCTTCCCTGCCTCTCCTCCCCACCCTCCCCGCCTTTCCTTCCCTCCCGTCTCAGCCTCTCCTCCCCTCCCTCTCCGCCTTTCGTCCTTTCCCTTCCCCGCCATGTGATCCTTCCCTCCCTTCCCGCCTTTTGCTTCCCTCCCTCCCGGGCCTCTTCTGCGCTTCGCCCCCCTCTTGCTTCGCTCCCGTCCTACCACGAAAAAACTATAAACACGTGTATGGTATCTACCCGACGCCGTTTGTCTGGTTAGTTACGCTATGTTCCTTCTCCGCGCGTTTTTTTTTTTTTTCAGTTTTCTTTTATATATATCCTGTGATACCCAAACCCTCATATATGTTTTTTCATTATGGCACAATTTATTTGATTTGATATATTTTCGTTTCTTTCCCCGTTCTTTTCCGTTATCCCCCCCCCCTCCCTCTTTGATTTTGTCTTCGCTCCTCAAGGGTGTTTCCGAAGCGTGGGAGGTGTGGGAGATGCCGCTGCTGATCCACCCTTGCTACCTTTTGAGAAGGAAGTGCAGGGTAGGAGGCGGCGATGAAGGTGCGGATTGACCACAACCATCACAGCAATGCGAGTAGCTAGGCTGTTAAAAAGTTTCTTTGTGTCGGCGGGGTAGTCGTGTACTAATTGTGACCATATGCGAGTATGGTGTTTTTCTGTTTTTTCTGTTCCCCCCCCCCCCCCCCCCCGCGGGGTGGGGATGGGAGAAACGGGGAGGGGTGGGGGAGGTTGTTTTGATAGTTGCGCTTTCCGTACGTTGTGGCTACGTGGTGGGGTCTGGATTGTTTTTGTCCGTACAGTGGAATGCGGGTTTTGCGCCGCGTGTTTTTTTGTGGTCGTGTGTGTGTTTTTTCTGCCTACGAAACGGAGCGTCCCGTCCGACCTGCCCGGTAGCTTTAGTCGACCTTGGGTGCTATTAGGTAAAAGAACGAATAGCGAATGAAAACGAAATGAACCATAATAACAAAATAGTCAAAACCAAACAAAAACGAAGACGCAAACAAACAAGCAAACGAAAGCAAAACGAAAAAAAGTTACAACGAAAACGAGCAACTAACGAAGACAAACGAAAGTAAACGAAACGACAATACAGCATCAGTGAACCCGAAGCGAAAATGAAAACCACCGGTACGCTGACCCAGCCTGGCCCGGCTCGCTCAGCATGCATATCATTCCACGCGATACTAGCAACGACTTGCCTTGCCCCCTCCTTGTTTTCGCAGAATTTTCCGAGGAATTTTCCGTCTGGTGTCCGGCCATGCGCCTCGACCCCTGCCCGCCGTCGGTGCAAAGGTTGTTGACGCCTGGGAGGGCGGGAGGCGGTGGGGGAGGGGGGGGAGGGGGGGGAGGGAACGGGGACGAGGGGATGATGGTGCCTTCCCCTGTATTTTCGCTCGACCCCGGAGCAAGCTGTGACCCGGAGCGGGTGGATTTGGGGCTGCAGCCCCTGCTGGGGACGATGGTGCACGCCTCACAGGTATGGTGGTGCCCCCCCGTATTTTTGCGCCCGTAGCAGACGTAGTATTGGTGATATTTTTAAGCCTTTTTTGTGAACACGAGCTAGATTTCAGGGACATGAGCTAAATAGTGTGGAAATACATGATCGTCAGTGGAGGTGGTGGTAGTGGTTGTGGTGGTAGAATTGATGGTGGTAGTAGTAGCGGTGGTGGTTGTAGTGGTGGTGGCGGTGGTGGTGGTAGTGACAACAGTGCTGTTGAAACTTCAGTAGTAGAAGAAGTAGCAGTAGTTGTAGTGGCGGTAGTGGTAGCAGTAGTAGCAGCAGCAAGCACGTTCGATCTAAGAGGACGAGGGAGTTATTGCACGGCGATAGTTTGTACGGCTTTGGAATTGTTCTGGGGGCAGGGTGTTAGGCCGCAGTCCGTTACTGTTGTCCTGCGGAGCGCTCTGGGCAGTACGACCCGTGTGAGTTGACTTAGTTGACTTCACTTCCTGTCATGTTGTCTGCTCTGGAGGATGCAAGCTGGCGGCAGTTCCTCCCCCATGACGTCCTTGCTCATTCTTTTCCCCCCGTCAAGGGACGGGAAAGAGTCTCCTATTAACCTGTTACTCGTTTGGCTGTATGCTGTCCCAGCGGTTGCCAACTTGCGGTGCCTTGGACGCTTACAAATTGTTTTGCTTGCTGTCATTTTTATTCTTATCACCAAAGCTTGACCCCCTCCCTTCCTCTTATCCTCTCCTGCTCTTAGATTACCCCCCACCCTCCCATGCTCCTCCTACCCGCCCTCTCTTCCTCTCCCTTGCCCGCGCGCGTGGGTGCCCCTCCTCCCCCCCTCCCCTTCCCCCGTTCCGATGGCGTATGGCATGTATAGGTGGTTTGCCGCCCCAGGGTGTCGAATACCCCCGCGTTGCCCCCGTGCTATGAGCTGCGCACGCACTTGCGGCCCATCCTTCACATGGTCCTCCGACACCTCCTAATCGCCAGCCAACTACAGCTCTTGGACTCGCCACCCTCACCTCACTCCGATACCGCTGCCGCTGATACGGCTGGTGGTGGTGGTGGTAGTGGTGGCGGCAGTGTTGAGGGTTTCCCCGCGGAAAAAGCGGCGTCGGCGACTGTGGCGGGGACAGGGGAGGAGTCCGCCACCAAGCAGTGGCCTAGAGACTGGCACGGTACAAGCAGCGACGCCTTTGAGATCGCCGTCGCCGTCTTGAAGGTGGGCAAGGCTAGACTGATTACTACCGGCAGATGATGTATGGTGTAGCTGGTATCATAGCTTTTTGCTTTGTGTTTTGTGTTCTGTGTTTTGTGTTCGTTTCATTTTGCTTTGTTTTGTTTTGTTTTGCTTAGTTTTTTTTTGTGTTTGTGTTTGTGTTGGTTCCTTTCGTTCCATCTGGTTTCGTTTTATTTTGTTTAGTTTCGTTTCGTTTCGTATTTTGTTTGTGTTTGTCTTGTGTTCGTGCTTGTGTTTGTGTCTGCGTTTAGTTCGTTGTGTTTTGTATTTTGTGTTTTTTGTGTCATTTGTGTTATTTGTGTGTTTTTGGTTTCTTTTGTGCTTGTGTGTGCTTGTGCTTGTTTTTGGTTTGTTTTAATATATTTTGCCCCCGTCCCGTCCCCCAACCCCCTAGCGGTGCCGCGAGGACAAGGTGCTGGTGGAAGCCCTCCCAGACACCCTAGAGCTTCTCCTGCGCGCGAGCATGGAAGGGCTAAATCTAGCGGGGGAGCGCGCCAAAAGAAAAGCCATCGCGACCACCGCTCGCAATGTCAACGGCGGCGCAACTTGCGGGCCAATTAGTGGCGGTCGTAGTGCAACTAGTAACGGTTGGACGGGTCGGCGCGATGAAGCGGCCACTGCTGACGTTGCCGTCGGTGCTGTTTCCGAGCTGGAGCTAGCGCGCGCCGTCATGTCCGACTGCGTGTACCTCGCCCAGCTGGTGCCGGAGTGCTTCCATGAGGTGATCGCCCGGGTCGCCCGCAAGGCGGAGCCCGAGCGGTACGGCCTCCTGTTCCCGATGCATCTTGTCGCTGACGGCGATCATGGCGCGGGGAGAAAGAGCACCGCTTCCGCCCTCGGGTCTAGGAGCGGCGGAGACGGGGTCGGAGGGGGAGACGGGGCAGCAGGGGAAAGCGTGTGGTGGAGGGGCTGCCGTGGGGAGGGCGGGTGGGGGGGGGAGAGGGAGGGGGCTGGGCTTGGGCCGAGTTGGGGGCACTGGGTGCATCCGACCCATTTGTTCCACGAGTGCATCTCGGCAGAAAGGTTGACGACGGCGGCGTGGTACTTGCCCCTGATAAGGGATGACGTGGCGTATGACACTGTGCAGAGGTGAAGGAGGGACGTGTGGGGAGAGAGAGAATGGGGGAGGGAGGAGAGGCATGGGGAAGGAGGGAGAGAGAGGATGGGGGAGGGAGGAGAGGCATGGGGAAGGAGGGAGGGAGGGAGGGAGGGAGGGAGGGAGGGAGGGAGGGAGGGAGGGAGGGAGGGAGGGAGGGAGGGAGGGAGGGAGGGAGGGAGGGAGGGAGGGAGGGAGGGAGGGAGGGAGGGAGGGAGGGAGGGAGGGAGGGAGGGAGGGAGGGAGGGAGGGAGGGAGAGGGGGCGGGGGGGGAAGAGACAGGGGGCGGGGCGGGGGAGATATACGAGAGAGAGGGAGAGGAATGGACGGAAGGAGGGGGGCGGGAACCGAGCTTAGATGTCGGGGTGGTGTTGATGGCGAGGGGGGGGGGAGAAGAGGGATAATATGAGCAAGGAGGGGCGGATCGAGCCCTCGGTTGGCAATTGTTCTATCGATGGGAATTATTTTTTCTTCCCGTCAAGTTCGTGGTAACGGGCGGGAGACCTGCGCACGCGCGGATACCCGTACTCGTAGGTCCACCATGTTTCATGGGCGAACATTCGACACCCATAATTGTAGAACTCTATTAATAGAGGGATCATTTTTCAGCGTAATTTTGCGAATGTAATGTAAACGCGTGTTGGATTTTCTTTTTTGCGTGTATTTTTGTGCATGGTTTTATGTCTTATTGTAAAATGTTGTTTGATGTATACTCTTGTCTTTTTCGTTTTCTTTTTGAGTGGTTTTCCGTGAATGCTAAACTCTTGTTGAATTTGTTTTTTGCGTGTTGGTCGTGACGGTGTCGCTTTTCTTCCCCGGATAGGCACACCGGCCCAGACGGTCCCCTCTCGGAGGAGGAGCGGGCGCGCCAGATGCCCCTGGAGATGTGGGCCGTGACGGGACAGGGGTGGTCTTACGGCCTCAGCCACGCCCTGTCCTGTGTGCTGCTCCTCGCGAGCCTCTCCTCGAACCAGGTGAGATGGCTGGCCGCAATTTAGGCTTATTTTTTATTCCTTCTGCTCTTTATGTCGTTTTTTTGTTTTGCACCACAGGTGTGTTTGTTGTCCACTCTTATTTTTTTCTGCTTATCAAAATCGTTTTTTGCTGGATAACGATGTTGAAAGAAAGTGTACTAGAGTAGTGGTCCCTCTATAGTGTCGGTTGAATACGGTTACCCGCTATAGCGCATGTGATGTCGTTTGGCACAGATGGGAACAACCAGTAGTGGCATTGCGCGGAGTAGTGCCGATTGCCGCTATAGTGCCGGTATTTACCTCTATAGTGCACATAACGGCACTAGAGGGCCCGCTAGTGTGCCATGCTTCCCCCCAATTGTGCGCGTCATGCAGAAGAGATGGCCCAATTGTGTTACTTTAATGCTCTTAACATCTCATAAAAACTGGCATAATGGATATAAGCCTAGCCGCAATGTCGGGACGCGAATAATCTAAAACCGTGCCTGCGAATGCGCCCGCGACCACTTCCACTCTTGCACCGCCCCATCCCTTTGGCGGCCTTTGCCGTTGATTGGTTGGTTTGGTTGTTGATTAATTGGTTGCCGGGTTGGTTGGTCGGTTTTTTGGTTGATTGGCTTGTCGCTCGCTTGGTTAGTTTGTTTGTGTGTTGACTCCGTGATCGTTCGTTCGACCGCTCGACGGGCGTGCCACTAGGCATTTCAGTAAGAACGCGAGCAACTGTCTTGATCGAAGCGGTTTCTGTAAACTTTCATATGTCTGTAGCGCTACTACTTACTTTGTTGGCATTTGTTTTGTGCTCGTTTGTGCCGTCACCCCCTGCAGGTACTCTTGTATACATCTATGATACCATCGATATATCCGATGTCACATTCATCTTGGTGCTCATTCATATTGTCCCCGCCCCCCCGCTCCCCTCGTCCCCCCCTCACCCGCTGGCCGCCGCCGCTGCCATTGTTACCCCCACCCCAGCACACCTTCCTTCCCGAGGTGTGGCTCTTCGCCCGCAAGCGCGAGCAGTCGGCCCCTCGCTACCACCGGGACGCCTCGCGTTCTATGACCGGGAACGGGGAGCGGTTCGAGAGCACCAGCTTCTCTCCCCGCGCACCGTGGTGGCGACAGGGGCAGGGTGCCGCGGTCGAGGCCGCGCAGGAAGAGGCAGAGGAGTTGAGGAAGATTGGGCGCGAGACGAGAGGCCACGAGCGTTCCCGCAGCAGCGGCGGCAGCGGTAGTTGGGGTGGTGGTGGTAGTGTTGGTGTTGGTGGCCGTGACCACCTTGCGCGAGGGAAGAGAAAAGTCCCCGGGTCTCCCGTGCTGGAGGCGTCGCTGCGGTGCCACGAGGGAACTCACTTCGGGAGGACGTCAAGGCTGCGTCTGCGAGCGCTTCGAAGGTGACGAGCCCTAACCTTGGTCCGAGAGTGGTAATGGCTGTGTCGAGAGGTATGTACCCCACCCAGTACAGCAGCGTCTTCGTGGGACACCGGAGCGCAGTGCGCAGTATTGGAAGCGGTGTTGTGTTGTGTGTTTTGTTTGACTGTGTCGGCCGTCCCCGTAAACCGTGTGTGCGTGGGGAACGATTACTAAATATTTCTGGCATTTAGATCCTCTGTCGTTTCGCTTTCCCTTTTCGTATTTTTGTTTCGGTACGTGCCCGGATTGGTTGGAGCCCAATAAGTAACAAGTGCGCCACGAGAAAATTGTTTTGTGTCCGTTCGACCTGAACGGACCGTCGCGGCATAATTGTGGACCTTGCGATTGTCACTTGTATGCGTCAGCAATGGCCTTCCGGCATTGACAGGGCGGCGAGAGCTGTTATGTCATGAAGCCACGACCCCAATAAGCAAGGCTGTGAATTGTCTATTGAATAGTTATTAGTATCGCGGTGGAGTAAAGCCAACTAAAGCAATTACCGTATTTTTTAGTAATTAACACCACATGTTGAACCACAAACACGCCAGTCGGATATCCGTAGAACTCCGCAAAATACAGTACTCAGCCAATTGTATTACGTAGCCAACTCGTAATAATGAGTAGTCGGCGATTTACTATAGTCAGCCCACCCGCAGCCCTATAAGTATGTGTTTGGCGTGGGGCTCCGTATCTATGTTGAAACATTACCGCGCAACGCTCTCGCCCTCGCGTAGGCCTGGTAGACTCGGCGGCTCGGGCAAGGCGACGGGGGGTGAAGAAGGGGGCGGGCACAGCAGGAGCACATCACTAGGGTCTTCTCCAGGGGACGGGGGAGGAGCGTCGGCTGAAGGAGAACAGTCGCGGACGCCGTTGTTCGTGCAGGTGAAGCTGTTGGTGTACACTTATTGGTCAACTTTCTTCTCTTGAGTTGTTATTTTTGCTGCTGTTGCTGGTGCTGGTGCTGTTGGTGTTGGTGCTTAGCGCTGTTGTTGTTAGTCACGTCGTCGTCTTTGTTGCGGTTGTCGTCGATTTCGTTGTAACTATTGCGCCTGCTGCTGCTACAGTTGCTTCTGTTGATGTATTGTTTTTGACGTGCTTGCGTCACTCCTGATCCACACAGTCGGAACCGTCGCGTGTTGTCGGTGTCTACTTCGCTGCACAGCCTGAGCCGGTTCCACCGCAGGAGCCAGATCGGACGCGCCTGTATCATCTGCCCTTCACGAGAGACGCGGCGTCCGTGGTGTCTCGCTTCCTGTGGAAAGAACTCAACGACTTCCGGGTGAAGGTTGTCCTCAGGGCCTTTCAAGTAAGTCCATTGAAACCTGCGGAGCTTAAATCTGTTACCGTTGCAGAAATATTTTACTCTAAGTTCAAGTAGTTTTACCCCAACAACGAGGGGGCAGTGCTGAAGGAGTGAAGGCTCTCGATGCCAATCAAATTAGGGAGGGGCGGTATGCACGGGCGTTTTTCTTTCCTTCCTCATTTTTCGCCCCAATAAAGCTTTAGTCCTCATTTTTTTCATCTTCTATTGGGTAGACGAGGACAGCGATTTTGCCTCTTTGGGTGGAACCGTGAAGCCCACCGATTTGTCGTGGAAATCTGTGCGTGTTTTATATGTGTGTGCTTGTGTGTAGTAGTTCGTATGTGTGCGCTTGATATGCGTGTTTAATGTTGTCTTTTGTACCGCACCCGCCACTCATTGCATCCTCGCCCGGCATAGGCCCTCGCGTCCAGCTCCGCCGCTCGAGAAGCCGGACTCAACCCCGGCCAAGTCCTCGGCGCGCTGGCGCCCGCCCGACGTTCGATGGTGGGGAGCTTGCGCACCGTCCCCATGGAGACCATGGCAGGGCTCCTGGTTGCTCTAACGGATGTGAGGGTGCACAAAGGGGGGGATTACGAGTAACCCTCTTGCTAAAACAACACGTAATAGTTATAGCATAACCTTCAACTACTTCGTCCCCAAAAACGTTGGTGAAGCTCTAAGAGTCTAAGGCGCGCTGAGTAATAGTGCCTTGGCCGCCGTGTTGTACGAGTTGCAGAGGAAAAATGCACACAAAGGGGTGGTCCCTCGCCTGTGGAGTTTTCCGCTAGCTCAGTGGTTACGGTGTATCTAACAATAGTTGCGCGAGCCTGCATCGCAGAGTTTGTGCGGGAGCAGTCAGAAATGGAGGACGGGCGCGTTTTGCTTGTTTCCCTAATCGAGCCGGGGGGGAGAAAGGAGAGTCTGCTACTCTTGTCCCTAGCGTTCGACTTTGCTGTCCCCAGTCCCCTCCCTCCCCCTCCGGTGGCCGCAGACGGCCAAGGAGGAAGGATATATATCGGCCAAGGAGGAAGGATATATATATATATATATGTATTATGTACTATATGGGAGAAACGTAATGAGAGCCTAAATGTTGGAGGTGTCTTTATTAGGAGCGGGAATGGTGCTCCGTCTCGAACGGGATGCGTGGTCAACGGTCAATTGACTAAGACCAGCAGCAAATGAGTACGCCCCTTCGCCCTCCGCACGCGCCTTTTCTGACACCCGCTGCCACCGCTGCTGCTGCTGCTGTTGCTGCCGCCGCCGCCGCTGCTTCTGCCGCTGCTGCTGCTGTTGCTGCCGCCGCCGCTGCTTCTGCCGCTGCTGCTGTTGCCGCCGCCGCCGCTGCTTCTGCCACTACTGCTGCTGTTGCTGCCGCCGCCGCTGCCGCCATCTCCCTGCTTTGCGATTTGTTTGCCGTCGATGGCAGATGTTCAAGGTGCCCGTCGGAACTCTAGCACTGCTGGCTGAGCCTGCTGGGCAAACGTCTTCCCGGGGGCACGAAAGCACACCCGCGGTCGGCGACGCCTCTTTATCCCCGCCGGATCCGAATCCGCTCTCACCGACGGCCCGAGGGCAACCCGGCACTGCACCACCAGCTAGGGTAACCCCCGCCCCCGCCTCGTCAGGCCCTGCCGCCAAAGTCGCGGCCTCCGCCGTCGGTACCAGTAGCGGCGCATCGGGCGCCACGGCAACGTCTACGCCCACGTCGGCACAACTGGGGGGAGGCAGCCGGCCGACGGCGGCGCAGCGAAGAGCCTCTGCGGTTATGGCGGCGCCTGTCCGGCAGCAGCTAGAATTACTCGGGGACTTGAGTCGGGCGGTCGGCCACGGCGAAGCTGCGTTGGTCTGCGCTTCGCTGTTGCGGGACGAGGCTGGGGCGAAGCAGACGTTACGGTGAGTTCTTTCGACGGGAGGGGGGCATGGGGGCTGTGTGAGCCTCGTGACGACGGGGGTCGGCTCGTTATGACGGGAGGGAGTGCCGTGTGACGACGGGGGCAAGGGGAGGGGGGGGGAGGGGCTGTGTCCATCAGTACGGGGCAGCGCGGAGATCCAATACGCCCCAACTGTCTGATTGTTGCAAGTTCTCTGAGTGTCGGCGACGCGGTGTTTCTCTCCACGTGTTGGAGCTGCTGTGTGCCCAAACCACAGCATTTCGAAGCAGTGTCCAGTATTTAGAATTATGAAGGGTAATTGGGTCACATTTGGTATGAAGTGTCGTACCTGGTTGGTGTTATTGTTTCACCGACAGGCATGTCCTGTTTGACGTGGCAGCCCTCGCCTTTGACCCCAACATCACGCTCCGGTGGCCTCTCACGCTTCTCCGCCCTTGCACACGATTTTTGTTGCCGTCGTCGTTGTTATTGTCATCAGCGACGCCTCGCAAACGCTCCGTGTGGGGTACGGGCGGTTCGTGTCGGACCTCCCGGGGCACGTCGAAAAGTCCTGGGCAAAAGCCAGAGCGGATACGGGAACAGAGGTGTCAACGGGACCAGCGGAAGCCGAAGCCGAAGCTGGCGGCAGGGCTGTACGAGCGGGGGGGCGGCAACGTGCAGAAGACGGCAACAAAAACGAAACCAGTACCGGATCACGAACTGCGGGGGACTTGCCGAACCCTGGAGTGCTGGCCGGTGGCGGACCGGCCTCGGGTGCAGCGGCCACTGTGGGACTTGGGGTGGAAGCAGCGGCCCTTGGTGGTCTCCAGCGCTTCGGCGGAGAGTGCTTGAGGAGTCTGGCCGAGGGCGCGGCGTTCGCGTGATGGTAGCGCCGGCAGCGCAGGGGCGGGGAGCTTGGAGCTTTTGGTGGCTATTGTATGGCCAGGGGATGAGGAAAGGCGCTTATCTTGGCGTGCCTGTTGACCCTTTTACTGCTGCAAAAATGTCCCCACTCTAATTCCAAGTATTTTGTCCCCAAAAACGTGGGTGTAGCTCTAAAGGGGTTAATGAGGCGGCGGGCGGGCGTCGGACCTTCGATCCATCTGCGTGTGCTGGTTGAGGAGGGGAACGGTAGCATTGCCGGTCGTATGTATCTGTGCAGAGCGTCGATACGAGCAGCAGACCTACCGGAGGTGCAGGTTGGGGAGGGGGACTGTACCGGCTGTATTTCTCTGTGCCGAGGGGAGCATCGGTTTTCACTATCATAGCAGGCCTGCCGGAGGAGGTCGGATTTTGGTTTGTTTCTGTGAAATTATACTGTAAGCGATTATGCTACGCAAGAAATGGCTTCAGGAATGTCTGGCGTGTGGTAACATCTATCACAGCCAGGGCTAGGATTTTGGCGTGGGTGACGGACGCGCACCATATACACGAAACCCGACTACACGCTATCTACAACATTTCGAGTGCTCCGGCTCTCTGCGCACTCGCTTACACATGGCATGGTTATTCACGGGAGGTTTGGCCCGCACAAAAGGGGTACTTCTACGTCACGGACACCTCGCAGGACAAGCGCCCCCTTTGCCTCCCTGCAGCATCGGATTCCCAATGGTCAAACAAGCGCTGTTTGCTAAATAACGCTGCACGCAAAGGGAGGGCATTTTTTCGTCGGCGACGTCAACCCTCTACTGTAGATAGTGCCAATGCTTCAGTGGTTGTCGGTTGTCGGTTGTTTGTTCTTGCTGCCGACAGTTGCCCTACTTCGCCTTATCCGCTAACATGGAGTACGGCAGCAAGCGAGTAGGAAGAGAAGGGCAGTGCCCTTGTTGTAGGGTACCCTTTCATTTGCGATAGGAGGTCCATCGAGGTCAACCAAAAAAATCACCGGTGTATCCTACCCGGTGACTGAAATCCTTCTCAGCATTCGTGCGTTTAAAAAGCCTTCAGCTCGATGACTTTACGTTTACGTCGGTGGCTAATTGTATGATGTTTCTTGATTTTTTTTATTGTCTACCGCAGCTCATCACAAGCCTCGGCGAAGCGCGAACAATCCGCCCAATTCCTTCCCAACAACCGTTTTGCTTGCTTGTCTACACTTTCGTGCTACTGAA
The DNA here is from genome assembly GCA_012845835.1 of Undaria pinnatifida. Taxonomy (NCBI): domain Eukaryota; class Phaeophyceae; order Laminariales; family Alariaceae; genus Undaria; species Undaria pinnatifida. The sequence goes on from JABAKD010000010.1 coordinate 6,678,083, forward strand.
TGCTCGTACGGAAAGCAACCGCTGAACGCTAGGTACGTCATCGTCCATCGCCCCCCCCCCCCCCTTCCCTCCCTCCTAACAAACTCGCGCTTGCCGCCGGTCTTCGACACGAGCGCCGTCTCCTCGATGACAATATCGTGCGACAAGCCCTTCAGCATGTCGTACACGGTGAGGGCCGCGACCGACGCCCCCATCATGGCCTCCATTTCAACCCCCGTCTTGTGCGTCACGCGCACGGTGCAGTCCACCTCCACCACCTTGCCGCCCTCCTGCAGGGTCAGCTCTACTCGGCAATCCTCTATTGGCAGGGGGTGGCAGAAGGGGATGAGGTCGCTCGTGCGCTTGGCCGCCTGCACGCCGGCAATGATGGCCGTGGTGAACACGGGGCCCTTCTTTCCGACCACCTCGCCACCAACGGTCTCCATCTTGGAGGTCACGTCGGGAGGGAGGCGGATGCGGCTGCGGGCGGTTGCTGTACGGCGTGTCGTGGCCTGAGGGGAGTAAGTATAAAAGGGGGCCAGCGCGTCGTGGGTGTGATGCAACGGGCATATTGTTGGGGTTTCGGCGGAGGAGAGTTAGGGCGATCAACATCGCGTGTCACAAGTTCGTCCCGCATGCGTGCAGCGGCCGCACTAGCGCGGGAATGGTCCTTCATGTCACGCCTCCATATCACTACGCAATCAGGTCAGCGCAAGACCAGTGTAACGACAGTGCGGAAGTTGCTCAGCTGGCTGTAGCCCCAATGCACGAGCAGTACAAGCAAGCACGACGCCATGTGCGGCACGGGAACTGCGCGATTCAAAACGCCACGCCAAAAAACCCTGGCGGCCACAAATGTCGCAGAGGCTGTGGCGTCCGGCTTCACAGCATTTGTGGTGGTATGGTGGTGGATGGCGTCGTACAGTACTGTTAAGTCTAGCCGTGGTACTTGAGGTAGCCGTATATATTTGACGCGATGAACGGATGCTCCATGTTTTGCACGGCAAAGAGGGCGTGCGTGTTTCCAGCCGGGCTCTGTAAGACTGCAGTACGAGGTACAACAGTTACGCTACAGCAGGCCAGACTGCTATGACAATGAACACGTTGACACAAACAACACACCTTAGCAGGTACCTGGTACCTGGTACGTCTCTCCGAGCGTACCGTAGTACTGCATGCAGTGAACCTCGTGGGGGGCCCTGAAGGCTATGGCGTTCCCTATCAAACACTGGTCTACTTTCGTGCGGTCCCGTAATATTCAGGGTAGCTGCACTCTACATAATTACCGATATGTTATACTTTTGTGCGGTACCGCACAAAATGAACATATAAGGACCCCTCTATTGCGGCACCGATACCGCACTATTGTAGATCGGGATAGTTCGCCCCCCCCCTGTAGTGCGGTTAGTTATCACCGTCTGGCTTTAGCGCGATTATCGCCGTCTGTTGAGGTATGGACCTAAAATTTTATGGGACCTTGACCGCAATGTGTGCCCTTCACATTAGACTACTACTCCCACCCATCAACACCCAGCACACCCCGTGCTCGTGGCCGTGCCTCATCCAAGGGGGAGAAAATCTGTTCGCTCACGTCACAAACTACGACAAATATACTTCAAAGTTTCCCCTTCCGAGTGTCGTTGGCTTGATTTCCCTGGGGTGTCGAAGTTAAAAAGGGGGGAAAAGTTCATGAAAACGAAAGAAAACATTCTGAAAATAATAGCCACCGCAGTAACCCGGTTAGTAACACCGTCCATCCCAAACGAGTTTATAGCTTTGTCCATTACATTCACCTCATCCAATATTTTGTCCCTGGAACACTTGATCTGAAGGCCCTACTGCATTCTCAGACCCCCCACCCGGAACAAGCCTGCCTAACTCCTCTTCTCGAAGACCCTTCCTGGTTTTCGTTCTTCGCTTTCTTTGTGTTCTCTTTCCCCTTTCTCATCGTTTTTTCTTGCTTTCGGCGTTATATTGCGTCTTTCTAGGTGATCCCGGTCAGCTTTGGCTGGTTTTCGACTCTGATTTGAGTTTCGAAAATATCGGGTTTTTCCTTAACCCACAAAAAGCATCAGATAAAAATTAATTACAGTCCCCCCCCACCGTTTTTCGTTATTTTACAACGTTTTCGTTCTCGGTTTTTCGATTATCTCGCTCGTTTTCTTATTCGAGGTTTTGTGGATACCAGTCCCTATTCCCTAGATTGTACCGCCTCCTTATCACTATAATACTTCAAGATCATCCTGGCTCCTCGAGGCAGACTCTGAGGTGTTTCCTCATCGTTGACCCTCGAGCGTGCGGTTGCGCACATAACCCACCTCGGTGTGTCTCCACACCTCCCTCAGAGAAAGAAAACCTGCGAAGGGACTACCGTCCCACAATTGGCGTCGAGGCAGTGAAGCTTGATCGGTGCTAGGAACCCCACCGAGAGAGCGGGTAAGCTTCAATTCCAAAAAAAGGACAACGCACGTTTGTCCCGCTTGCCATATGGCAGACGGGGCAGACCCCCCTGGTCCCGGGGATGGTCGTACGGACCCAAACATCCTTCCCCCACGTCTGGAGGGAGGTGGCCTTCCCTCACGTCCTGAGGAAGGCTCTTCGAATCAAGACCAGGAGGAGGAGGAAGAGGTAGAAGAAGAGACCTACTTCAGCCCCCGCGAGCCGTCACCTGGCCAAGATTCTTCTGAAGAAGAGCAGAGGCGACACCGTTATGGTCGCCACCGTAGTCGTCGAGGGCGTCACCGCCGCCGGTCGTTCTCCCCCGTAGGGAAAGGAGCAGCTGGTGAGGTCTCTTTCCCTCATCATATGGTCAGTAGTTCTCAACAACAGCAGTCGCTCGTTAGCGAAAGTAACATTGCTAAGTTGAACGAACTGCTTGATAGGTCGTTGACTGAAGAAGGACTTACAAGCAATATTGCTGACCTGTTGTCTACGTTGACGGGTAGAGTACAACTAGCTCCGTCTGATTCAAGCAGCCTTAAAATAGGCAGTTCAGTCCCGTCTGTGTCATCTGTTAACACGAGGATGACAATGTCTGACTTCGGTGCTATCTCCAAGTTTTCAGGAAACGAAAACGACAAGAACAGCATCCTTAATGTCATGTCACAGTATGAAGCATTCGTCACCGCGTCGTTAAAGTCACGTCCCGGCGTCACCGAGGACATGATTGATGACCTCCTAGTAACATACTTCATCTTCGTGTTGAAGGACGAGGCAATCCAGTTCTATACCCAGCTGGTAGGAGGCCAGGTTCCGTGGAGACGTAGTGCAGATGGAGATCGGCAACTGTCAGATACCGAGAGCAGCGCAAAACCGACCTCGTGGGCGGAAATGAAAACTGCTTTTGAAGCGTCGTACTTGTCAGCAGACGCTCTGGCACGCTCAGTAGAACAGATTGTCACTCTGACTCAGGGTCCAATGAGTCAGTAACGTCATACGTAAACCGTCTTAGAGACAGTTTTAACAATTTGAACCGTCAAGTTCAAAAACAACATGTACAGCCTGTAGAAGCTCTGCAGATCGGAATTTTTGAGCGTGGGTTACGCCCAGAAATTTTGGAACTGCAACGCATTGGCCAGTACTGTAAGTCAATGCAGCAGGCAGTCGATAGGGCCCAGCGTAGTGCTGCGTCCCTAGCAGCAGTCGATGGCACAGTCAGTGCCATGTCATGGTCGACTGTTGCGCGCGGTCGTTCTAGAGCTCAGGTGCGAGCAGTACGCGGCCCTGAGAGTCGTCTTGAACGTAAACGCTCACACAGCGGTTCTCGTAAGAACCACGGTTCAGCAGCAGCAGCAGCATCTCACTTGTCCAGTTCGAAGATGCCTGCAGCGAGGTCGTCTATGTCTAGGTTGAACATAACGCGTGATCATTCACCCTGTTCAGTATCTGGGTGTACGGCTAGAGATAAGTCCAGTCACGCCAGTAATGATTGTTTCAACCACCCCTTGTTTGGGGAGGCTAACCTAGCCCGGTATCGGGAGAGGAGAGCTCGCCGTCAGAAGTCCACCTGACGGTGCCCAGTTGTGGAAGTCGTTCCCGCAGTTGGGAGTTCGTTTAGGGTTTCCCCCGAGATTGATTGTCCATCGGTTTCTGTAAGGTCGGGTAACCCGAGGGACGACATAGGGAAGCACGTGCTTTCCGAGTCGCTCACCCTCGAAGGTATGTCCATCTGTGATGAGACAAGTAAGGATACTGCAGTCGTAGATCCTTCCCCTGTAAGTAAGCGTGTGCGTTTTGCAGACAGTGTACCTGGTAGGTCGTTGGTTGACATGTGTCCCGCAGACCCCCATGTAGGCAATACGCAGGCGGATTTTTTATTGCCAGTACCTAGTGAATCAGTGTCTAGGGATGTAGGTAATAAGCAGGTGGATTCTTCGTTGCCAGCGAGTGATGAGTCTGTGTCTATGGATGTCAATGAAGACTGCCCTGGTCATGAAAGGAGCAGTACTCATAATAATAATAAACATGAAGAATGGTACGCCTGTGCTTTATCGCGTCGTACGCGATCGCCGCTTACGCTTGCTTTCTCGTCTCATCGCGTTCATATATGTGGACGTATTGGAGGCTTCGAGGTGCCTCGTGTCACTGTTGACACGGCAAGCGATGTTCCATGTGTGGCTTTCTCGTTTGTGAAACGCCACCCTATCTTGAAAAATGAACCGATACATGCCATCCCACCTGCTGTGCTCACGTTGAAAGCCGCAAATGAATCAGTGATGAAAATACTAGGGTTCATTCGCTTTGATTTACAACTGGGGGACGTCACTCGCCCAGTAGAAGCGCTTGTCATTTCATCGTTACGTCCTGATGATATCCTGTTAGATAACAGCGTCATGTCTTTATTTGGTGCGAAACTTGACTGGAAAAATCAATGTATCACTCTTCATTCAAGCGAAACAACAATACCCGCTGTTCATCGTGTTGATTCAAGTACCACTGGATCATCAATTTCCCCAGCAGGAGTAACCTCTGCGTCTGTCGCATCCGTCCATGCTGACTTTGAGGCTATCCCTGTTTGTCTGAAATCCTGTTTTTATTTACCAGCAGGAACTGAGGCATCGGTTGTTGTTTTCACCGATACAAAACCTCCAGTTGATACTGACGTCGTATTAGAACCTCGTACGGTATCTCAATCCGAATTCTCCGAAAATATTGGAACAAAAAAATTCCAAACTTTCGAACGTGTTGTTGTTGCACGTACTGTAGCAACATGGCGTGCAGTGGACGGGTCCGTCTGGTTGCAAATCGCCAATCCGTCTACACGCGGTGTCACTATACCCGCACATCTAGCACTTGCGCTCTTGTCAACAGCCAGTGTGACGGATACACCTGAATTACGGATAAGTGCGGTAGCCGCATCACCCAAAAATAAGGATGAGCTAGCAGCTGCGCGAGAAGCACTAGAGCCAGCCCTTGCTAAAGCATTTGCTGACACTACCTTCTCACCCGAACAAGTTTCGGAGGTTATAAACCTATGCGCAAAATACCGCCCAGTCTTTTCGTTGTCAGCGGATGAGTTAGGCTGTTGTAAAATAGCCGAAGCTACATTCCCGTTACAACCAGGCACTCGTCCGGTTGATCGTGCGCCGTACCGTACCTCACCCCGCCTTCAAAAACAAATCGATGACCAAGTCGACAAGTTACTGAAGCAGGGAATAATAGAGGAACGCACGAGTGCCTGGGGTAGTCCTGTTACTATTGTCAGCAAAGCTGATGGGTCACCACGGTTCTGTGTTGACTACCGTAACACTCTCAATCGTCATCTCGTCCGTAAAACATGGCCCATGCCCAACATCGAAACTCATCTCGACTCTGTGGGTGGAGCCAAGTTCATCACAGTAGCCGACGTCCAGAGTGCTTTTCATCAGCTTCCTGTTGCTGACGCGGACATCGAATCAACTGCTTTTGTTACAGCTAAAGGCAAGTACTGCTTTGAACGCATGCCGTTCGGAGTTTGTAACGCACCCTGGTTGTATCAACATATGATGTCGCTCGCCTTTGGTGATACTGGTTCAGCCAATGGTCTTTTGTGTTATATGGATGATTTAATAGCTTGTTCATCTACGTGGGAAGTACATCTGTTGTTACTCGAACGCATGTTTTCAGCTCTACAAGCAGCTGGTTTGACGCTAAAACCGTCCAAGTTACAGTTCGGTTCGAAACAAGTTAAATATTTAGGTCATATAATATCGGAACATGGTATCACTATTGGCGATGACCGTATAAAAGCCATTAGTGAGTTGCCAGACCCGAAGAATATCAAGGAACTACGTTCTTTATTAGGCACACTCAATTTCGTTCGCCGGTTTGTGCCAGAATATGCTGAAGTTACAGCACCTCTGGTCGAGCTTACTAAAAAGCAGTATAAGCAACGGCGGGAATTCGAGAAACATTGGGGAACAACTCAATCTGAAGCAGTAACCCGGATTAAGAAGTTGTTATCTTCCCCTCCAGTATTACATTTCCCTGATTATTCTAAAGAGTTTATCGTACATGTAGATGCAAGTGAAGCAGGAGTCGGAGCATTCTTAGCCCAAAACGCCAACGAAGGATCTGATAAACCAGACCTACAAATCATTGCTTACTTTAGTAAACGTTTTACGAAAGGACAAAAACATTATTCAGCAACGATGAAAGAGTGTTGTGGAGTTGTCCTCGCTCTACAGCATTGGCGTCCGTACCTTTGGGGCAAACACTTTAAATGCGTCACCGACCACGCTGCTCTCACACATCTATATTATATGCAAGACACATCCAACATGTTAACACGTTGGGCCATTGCCTTGCAAAGTTTCGATTTTACAGTCGAGCATAAGCCGGGAAAATTACACGTAGTACCGGACACATTATCCCGGTTGTTTGGCGACATACCAGAGGACACAACCCAAGGAAAGACGTCTCTTTCTGATGTGTTGCCGCCGAAACCCAGGTTAGCCTCTATCTGTCGCAATGTACCACAAGATGGGCTACCCTATCGCCCACCAACTCCACGTGCGTATGAAGTACATTCTAATAATTTGAATGAACTTTGTCTAGTCGAGAGTGATCGGGAATTGTTTACGAGTATTGTATCAGTTTTTCGTGCATTAGACCCGGAGAAGTTAATAGAAGGGCAGAAATTAGAATTTAGAACATACAAGGTTTTAGATGATACTTACCATTATCCCCTTCCGCGACGAGAAACACTTCAATCCGCGAGTAATTTATTCATAGTTGTCGTAGATCCTTATTTCAATCTTTTTGGGAACTAAATTACCAATACCAAATAAATTTAGATGAAGAAACATCCCCGTTTAATGTTCAGTTCCGAGTCCGTTTTCGTGGGGAAGGTCCAAATAGCGATGGCTGGTATCACCGTCGCCAAATTCCCCACTGCAGTGAATTTATTCGCTCATATTTTGCGAGCATCCAGGACGTCCCTCCTGATCCGCAAACACCAACAACTCCCGCGTCTCCAGTCTAGCAAACTGTCGAGGCAGAGCCAACGGTACCATCACGTTTGTGCCGCGGTATGAGTTGGATACCAAAGTCGATGATGGGCAGGGTAGGTCGTCAACCACCTCTCCATCATCTTATTTTCCTTTTGTAAGGAAATACTTGACATCATCGATGTTCGACGATCGTCGTTGTCAAGCAGCAGATTTTTGCATATACAGACTGATCCCCTGTATACAGTCTGCAAGTCTGTTGATGGTAATCGTTTTGAGTTAGACATGTTGTGTTCCTGTAAATTGTGGTCAGTGGGAGGAAGATCACATTTAGAGCGCCCACGAGCTCCGAATGTAATATCAACTCGCCAAGTTGCTGATGTACAAGATACAGAGATGTCTAATTCCCATCTGGTCGTTGTCATACACCAGATTGTATCATGGTTGTTGCATAGCAGGTTCTGCCCTTGGTACAGGCTGAACGTGCGGGTGTGGAGATACTAAGTTGTATCTCAGTGCAATAAATAAACGAGGTACGTTAAATATTGTAGAGTTAAAGCTCTGCATATCTAAAAGGTGCATGTCTGTTTACAGGCATAATACCCTCAACTCGAACGAGGCTTCTTCGAAGAGTTACCAATTGTTTATCGTTTAGATTGTCATATCTCGACGATAGCACTGAGAGATGTACTATCTTGAGACAAGCTAAGTTTCGATAGTAGTCTGTAACACCATGATACATACCATGGCAATCCCACCATGCTACGTAGCAAGATGGAGGAGCCGGACCTTGTTTATCAGTATCTCAAAATCTTCATGAAGTGCCAAGTGTTAGCAGTCTGAGCACACTTGAAGAAGGTCCTAGGTTGTCAATCGTACTACAGGTCACAACTGCACCCAGCAAAGTCGCGCAAGCTGAGGCTTAGCAGTAAACCTGTTCTCTGAAAGTTTCGTAGCTAGTTCGTGCTAGCTCTAAACTGTCATTGTCGTTCCCGTAGGAACATGTCCAAGGATTGTCTCGCGATTCGAAACGTTTCGAAGCAGCGATAACATTGTACAGCATGGAAGTCCGCTAATACTTGAGAAGAGTCATAATCATATTTACGTGTTTTATCGACACGAATATGAAGTCATTTTGACCAATTGTTTTACCCGAGTTTCGGACTCTGCTGCAATAATAGTGATTATCGGCGTATTCCAGGGAATTCCTAAGATCCTGTTATCCCAAGTCGACACCTCTTATAAGACGCGCACGTTTGCACGTCTGAAAAAAGGGGGGGGTGATGTGGATACCAGTCCCTATTCCCTAGATTGTACCGCCTCCTTATCACTATAATACTTCAAGATCATCCTGGCTCCTCGAGGCAGACTCTGAGGTGTTTCCTCATCGTTGACCCTCGAGCGTGCGGTTGCGCACATAACCCACCTCGGTGTGTCTCCACACCTCCCTCAGAGAAAGAAAACCTGCGAAGGGACTACCGTCCCACAGTTTGATAAATCGTCTTTAAAATTTTTCCGATGTATTTTCTGATATTTTTTCACAATGTAGGCGTTTTCATCAGGTTTCTGCGTCATACGAGTACATTTTTTTCGTACGAATACGCACGTGTGCACGTTTATTTTGCACGTTTCACATCATGTGATACGGTTGCAGACTGCACGTTTATTTTGCACGTGCTTCTTGCGCCCAAATCACAATAAGTCAAACCCACACACAGGTCTTAGAGGTACGTACAGCAGTAGTATGGTACCACTATGCAGCATGTTGTTTTCGAGCATCTACCACAAGCACTGAACAGCACAGCACAGCGCACTCCTTCCCGAAAGCATCAAAGCACACGGAATAATAGCTGCTGCGCAACAACGCAAGTAGGGTAAGTACGAGTAGTCAGAGTTGGCGAGATCCAGCGTTGGGTGTTTGTGTCGTTGAACTTGTGCAGCTCGCTTTTTTCCCCGATTTTTTTATGTGTCCCTTTTTTCGATTCTAATTCGAGCTTAGAAAAATCTTTTTTTGACATTTTTTCCGATATATTTTCTCCAATATAGACCTATTGTCATTTGTGATAATATATTTTCCCATTTGTTTTTCCAATGCTAATATTGTGGGCGTGTTACGAGTATCAGATTTCTATGTTTATAAAAATATATTCAACACGTTGGCTGCGAGTTCGAGAAATTCTATGAAGTTACGCGAACACAAAAAGTTCGTACGAATACGTAGGTGCACGTGTAATTTTGCACGGATCATATGATACGTTCGTAGACTTGACGTATTTTATTTCACAATATCAAGAAGCCTAACAAGGCGTAATATCAGGGTGGGCTAGTGTTATGGTATTATGCGTAGTGAGGGGCACTACGTGTAATATATACGTGATAGTATTTTCTGGGTGGCATGCGGTGTAGTCGGTTTTTCAGACGCGAGTATTGAGACGTATGTACCAGTATGGACCTGGCACGTCGTAGGCTGACTCCCGATTTCACTTTTTTACAAGGGCTCCGCATGGTGCCGGCATCCCATGCTCCGGGTCGGGCAGGGCAGCACTTCGATTTGTTCGATTCAATATCCGATAAAGTAAAACCCGTTACTACCCAATACATAGTGTACGCGTGTAGAAGGTAAAGTAATGCCAAGAGACCGATATAGACTAACAGTGGACTACTTCTGCTGGTTACTTGCGTGAATCTGATTCCGAACATCATCATAACATTTCGATAGGATAAATCCGAGCCCACGCAGACTGACCCTCTAGTCTGGCCACGAAGAGACGTTTCGAGTGCGTTTCTTGATGTTTTGACGCGACCAAGCATCCAGGGCCAGCAAGGGGGTGGCTATGTATGCTTCATGTTCTCTACGTAGCCACTGAGAGGCGCGCACTGAGCCAGCTTCTGCTGCACCATGCATTATAGTATCTAGACCCGAGGCTCGCAGACCGACTGTCTTTGTGTATAGTCTGATCGTGGAGAGACTTGCTGACGGTATTCTAGGCGTGAAGCGCGGTGTCGCTGCCTTCGGCATTCAATTCCTCGAATGCTATTATAATGCTGCTACTTGTTGCTAACTGGTAGATAGAGTATTACTAGTACGCGATAGCCCTTAATTAAGAATTTGGCTGTTGAGAATTTCAGGCTCGAGTTTTAGACGAAAAAAAAAAACGTATACTACCTGGTATTGCCTTTTGTCTGATCGCTGGTCGCTCATTGGCCGGGAATCGTACATGAAGTAACCGTCGTCTGGGGACGATAGGGTCCCATGCCAGGATCATAATCAATCCACACATATATATACAACTCCGACAACCCGGGAACGAACACGGATATCACCAGGATCAATTTATAACTCCCCGCACAGTGTGAAAATAATCCCCAGCCCACCAACCGGCCGATCTCTGATTGGCTGGGGGTCGTATATTATAGAGTCAGCTCCACCCGGGGACGATAGGGTCCCATTCCCGATCCAGAGGTCGTTCTGTACATCCAAAAGTTAGACAAACCGGGGAATAAAACTGAGTTCTCTCGGGTCGTCACCGCCCCTAACGGTGTGGAAGCCCCAACTCCGTTGGCTGAAATCGCTGCTTGGTTCGAGCGCCACAGCACCGCCCCACCCTAAGAGGATGATAGAGGCTCACCAACCAATGGGGGGCAGTTACGTCGCACACGGGGGAGATAGGGCCCCATCCCCGGTTCAGAAATCCTCTGAATCTCTACAGCTTCAACAACGCGGGAACTATAACGATGATCTCCCGGGTCGATACCTCCCCGCACGGCGTATCAACCCCGACCCCATTGGCTTATTCGTGATTGGCTGGTAGGCCTTGACCCCAAAAGCTCGCAATTATTTCGACCGACTCGGGTTTTCTCGCGTACGTCCGTATACGGCAAACATTTTCAATGCGAGCGCAACTCGACCAGCTATTTGCATGATAGGTCGCACAAAAAAGCGATTTTAACCCCTCTGGGACTAGGCTCTTCGCAGCCCGCTAGTCGAGCATCCCGCGCGCGCCGAGACTTTCACAAAAAACTTGGGTCCGCACAGCAGTTTTTGGCGCGTTTTTTCCCCCCAAAAGAAACTTCTTGTGTAGAAATGCAGCCCTCAGCTAAACTCGCACCGCGGCCGTGTCGCCTCCCGGTGACACGCTGGGGACGTCTATCCTTACACTAGAAAGGTCCCTCGGCCCTCAGAACATCACCGCTATTGTTCACTCGATGAAAATTTACCCTGGTCGGGTGGTCCCACGCCCTGAGAGCCGTCAAAATTCAGTATGTAAAAATGATCACAAAAAATGATCACTAAATCAGGTTCGAAGTGCCCTGCGGGAATAGCGTACTTCTCTACTTCTCTGAAAACGCCCCAGACAGCCGCAGGTTTGGGAAGGCGTAAGATCTCACAGCTGAGGACCCCAAGCGGCGTGCAAGCTTCATGCGCCTACCGGCGTACCCTTGTAGGCCGAGTCCACGGGTGTTGCCAGATGTGCGTGTGCCTGCGTGTCTGTGCTACACAACGTCCTGCATTCAGGTTCGGGGATGTCTTTTTTTCATCCCCGGGCTGAACAGACCGGTCTGCTCCGTGAAAAATACGAGAATTGATCATTATTTATGATCACAAAATCCCCCTTAGAATCCCAGAAGGGTTAAGCCCATATCATGTTGGCGTGGCGAGCAAGAGCGCTCAAAATGAGGGCGAGATTCACTTGAACAGCAATAGCAGCGCCAAATATAATACTCCGGAGTATATAAATGAACGAATTAAAGCGATTTGTATTCAGGATTCAGCCCCCCCCGGTTATAAACACAATTCCTAACACAAAAAAAATGGGGTATTCAAAGCAAAACGACATAATAAATAGAACTAACACTGGCACTGGGCACAACACGAGCATAACAACCGTGGGAAATAGCCTGAAATGAGGCCAAAACAGTGCGTGTTTGACCCGCGTAAAAATGGTCGAGCAGTCATGGAAAACTATAATCACCTCTTTGTCGCCTATGCTACATCGAAAGAAAAAGCTGAAAATCCCGGTTTCATTCGCTTATCCTAAAAACCTAAGCTCGCTAATATATTTTAATGAGCTTTCTTCCATACTACTCGGGTATGGCAAAAATTCGCCATGCGACACCGCAATTCTTACAAAACGCTCGACCTCAGGATTAATCTATACAGTTGGTCAAAGATAAAGCCATTCGGGACATAAGAGCGGTCAAATCGCCATTTGTCCCGGCAAACTAACAGCCATATATTGCCCACAACAGATAAGAGCATTGAGTGCCTGCTTCGGTTTGTCACAAGGGGACATTGAATCGGAATACCCTCACTGTGAACTGCTGCTGTAATTACTTGTTGGTGTAGCTTGTCTGAAAAGCTGTTCTCGTATTCTATCAGTTTTTTTTTTTTCCCATATCCCATCTATTATCCTTTTGCACTACTCTCGCCCTCCCTCCCAGTAGTAGTATAACTCAGATCAGGGGTCACATAGCGGGCCCTCCTGCCCCCTCCCCACATGCCTTAATTTTTATCCCTCGTCGATTCGCGTCGAATTGTACCTACCCACGCTGCTAGGCGTTCTCAGCAGTTAGTTGATCCACTAGATAGACCACCGGGGCGACCGGCTCTATATAACTCACTAGAGATGATCAATAAGCAATCAGCAGCAAGGAGCACGTCAAGTAGTAAGCAACACAAAACTATTTGTCAGTTACGTACCAACACGACCGCTCTTTTTCCAGTTGACCGCGGCAAACGACCAAAACAGCAACGGAGGCGGAGGCACCACAGCAACAACAAAGCACGCCTCCCACATCGTCTATACTTCTCCATAGAGTATTCTCGGGGAAAAGAACCACCAAACGATGCGATACCGGGACGAATGCATGCCACTGGTTTCTTCCGTGGATACCGTCTATACTACTTACTATACGACCTTTGCGTGGCGCAGCTTAACAACAGGAACGATTTTTTCCCTTGCTTTTCATGTCGAAAAGTTTTTCCCTGTCTTTTGGTATACCCTCCCCCTTGCTATAAGTCAGACAAAAAACGTGTGTGTAATAGAGCGCATCAGTGTGTGTGCTCTTACTCGTATCTATATTACTTGCACAAGTACAAACTATGTCGATGTGCCCGAACTACCACACCTTCGAGGCCGGGGACGCAGTCACTCGTAATGCTGCTGTGTGGCGTTTTCTGGCGCAGTAATCGTAATCACTACCTTCTCATTTTAGTCATGCGTGCGCTTGCCATGTCTATCCATGTACGTACCTTCCGAAAAAAATTCAATAACGAAATGCAATACCTACCGCGGTACCATGGGGATTTTTTCACAGTAAATATTATTTGTTTGGGACAAAATATGACGCCAATTTGGAAATAATGTCTTGCCAAGTTTTATTTTATCAACCTCTACATACACGTGTACATCAAGATCCGAAGAATAAGTGGAGAGTACCGTTCAAGATACATTTTTTTGCGCGCTTCTCGCTTGTCTCGCTCAGCATCCATCCGCGTTCACGTTGAGGTGCGGAACGGATAGGGCAGGGCGAGGGGCGTTGGAGCCGCCCCCCGAGGACGGCGCTCGAACGAAGCGATTTGACCGACAAATTCCAGTTCCGAGAATCCCATACTGAGGCCGAGACGAAAAAACTCCTGACCAAATCCCTGAAAAAATGATCATCATATCGTATTTATGTATATTTCTCTGGCGGAGGCATGCATTGCGTCAGTTATGATATATGCGTGTACCACGTTTGGTTTGTTTGTGTTTTTTTCCCTGGGGTATTCCTCCACTACAGAGTGAGTGGAGCCTGTCCTGTGACCACAGACTTGATTATGCGACTTATTGTGAGAACAGTAGAGACGACCTCGGTGGTCACAAACTACGAGACAGAGATACACATTATTGCAAATACAGCAAGACGATTTTCCCATGCAATGCCAACTATTATAAGATTACGCACTGCTACAGACACAGGCCACCCTCTTGGAGGTCTCTCTAATACGCAGGTTCCACGTTGGTCACTCAGTTGTATTTAAGCTCTTGTAGTAGTCCCACAAGCCACAGGTATAACTAAACGCTCCACGCGTTGCGAGTCTAAAGAGCAACTGCATCATCCCCGTTTTCCTATACGCACATGCCTTCAAAGGCAAGTGAAACCTTTCATATAATTTCCGTATCCTAGATATTACGCCTTGTTAGGCTCCCAGGTAAATACCATAACACTAGCCCACCCTGATGAGCCGAATATGCAGACATATGGAAGGTTCGGGGAAGCACCGGTTCCACGGTCGAGAACAAGACTTCGAAGGTGCGGCTCTTCAAAACCCACTCCCACGCCTCTACCCTGCGAGGCTACGAGCCCCTTGAAAAATGTCAAAGCAAAAAACCACAATTGGAGAACGGAAGACGGGAAACGGACTACAGAAAACCCCAGCGAATGGCGGGATTGACAGGCGCGAGAGCTATCACTTTCCGCAGATTAACGAGGGGAATTGGGACGAAAGGGAACAGAAACGGGAAAACGGGAACTCCGGCCAACGACGCCATACAACACAAAATTCTTTGACTTCGAGATGAAGATTATTAGCGGGACCAAATTCTGATGGTTTCAACAAATAATATGGCTTTTAGTTCACTAACATAAATTCAAACTGCCCGATGCACAGCCCTAAAACGAAAAAACCCCAATCCACAAGCTCCAACGAGAAGCACAAAAGAAGCACGCGAGCCTCTTGGTGGATGTCCTCGTGGCCCACTGTAGGGGGTAGCACAAGGCATCTCTCTCTTACGTAGTTTACGGTCCTTCAATGCATAGTTCGGCGGTTGTCTCTGCTAACTCATCCCACGAGTAATACGTGTAGGATATCTTATCATAGCATCTACGACGCGTACCTACCTGCGTATCTTGCAGTATCTTAGATAGCATCTCTCAAACCGGGTATCTCTTACGGGTGCTGTCATCTATATGTGCTTCTGTGAGATACGCCGTCATGAACGCGCGTGTGAGCCTCCTGTAGGTGAGCGCCCGTGGAGCCCACCCTAGGCGGAGGCACCCGGTGTCTCTCTCTGGTGTTCCACGGCCTTTGTACGTGTATTTCAGAGACAATCGCCCACCTCTCACCCTCGTATGATACGTATAACAAAAATTGATACGGAGTAGATCGCACCTTGTGGTACATCTATCTGTTTCTACCTGCAGCGGCGGCAGTACAAAGCTATCGGCTCTGTCGTCGCCTCTCCTCTGTGTACTACTGCTGCTGTGTTTGATACGTCGTAATTCACACCCAGCCAGGGGCTGCGTCCGGCAGAGGCAAGCACGGCACGCATCCCAAATACTTGTGAATCACCAGTAGTAGTACGAGCAGCGTGCTGCAGCGGGTACTCTTCCCTTCGCTTGTATTTGTGCCTTTTGCAACACTCGTTGTTGGGTTTCTAGCAAATCTCTGTTCGTTCGCTACATTTTTCTGGGTCAACTAGACACGCTCACGGGCGGACCTGCGTACCTATCTATATACGTTATGCTCTTGGCTCGGCTTGTTTTCTCCAGGGAGAAATGGGTCCCGCATAGCCTAGACTGGTTGTTGTTGCTGCTGCTGTACGTAATACGATTCGAAATAGCAGCGCTGTGATTCAAAAGGGCAGCGTTGTAGGTTGGAATTGACGGCGCGGTGGTGAAGCCGTAGTGCGCTGGAATATTGCGTCAGCTGCCTGAAGCTGACCCGTTAAGTATATCTGAATTCAAATCCAGTACGTTGGACGAGGATTCGTTAATTTGCCGCAAAAAATCACTTTTTTCGTGTTTTTCTGAATATGCATTACTTAGAGTCTACAAATAATAAAACTACTCCGTCCATGTGATACATTTCTAAAATTGTTGCCTGAAGGGCTGTCTACTATCAGAGTTCGAAGCTACAGCGGTGTGCCCTTAAGATTGGTTTGAGCACTGTCCCCACCTAGCTTCAATTTTGAATACAAGGCTGGACACCAGTTGTGCGGGAGAACTGAAGCGCAGGTGGCGACAGACGACGCGGGTTCATTCGTCGCACAGCACGCGATCATCTCATCCATCTCAGAGATCGCATCATACGCGCTGTAAAAATGATACTAGAATCTGGCTGTAGACGGCGGTTCTTCTATTTCTTTAACAGCAGCAGCAGCAGAAGCAGCAGAAGCAGCAGAGGACAGACTTGGAAACAATCGTCTGAAAATCGCCCCAAGCATCTCCTCCCGGGGCGCATCGAGGCCATCGGTGTGCCTTCCCTATCCAAAGCCCTCTGTCACGAAATAGCTAGGAACGTACGAATGCAGCAGTACGATATCGTATACTACTGCTTCATGCACCGGAGCATCGAGCAAGCAGATTATACAGATACTGGTCAACAGAAGCATCGCGATACACCTGACACGCGACTTCGCTTCCACCTATTACGGGACACGTACACTTCCACCTGCGGGGACACGCACGCCCTTTCTCTGGATGTTGTTACGCGCGCTGACACTCACTGGTACATGGAGGTTTTTCGTGTAGGTACCCTATGCGAGGCCGTTTGGATTTGGTCTAGACAATTCAGAGACGTATCATTTCTTGAAAACGTCATGATTTGGTCCCGAAGAACTTCATCCCGAGTCGGACAATTTCGTGTTATATATAACGAGATTAGACCTACTATTACAGATTTTTTTGGGGCGATTATTTTTAGCGATTATGTTTGTAGTTTTGAGACTCCAGAAAAACTGCATGAGAAATAAGGGGCGCCCATTATGGCTTCTGATTTTTGGAAAGTGGTTTTATTTTGAATTGGTAGGCCTTGTTTTCCCGTTTGCCTTTATTTTTAAAATCTGGCACGTACACTGTCACCGGCGACGTTAGGTCACACCGCCTCTGCTGCTTGCTGTCTCTGTGCTGCTGCTATGATGCTAGTGTGGTGCTGGTGTGGTGGTTTTGATGGTGGTGGTGCTGCTGCTGTTGCGTTTGTGTGAGGACGAAGCTCTGTCTCGCACACAACCACAAGCGCGGTATGCTGTAGTAGGTGTGTTTGTGATTCTTTGCTGTGGGTGTTGGTTGACTTGTACAGCAGACAGGTACCATACCAGGTACAGAGTAGGCAGTGGTGACATGTGATACTTGGTATGAGGTAGTATTCAAAAGTCAAATAATCCCAGTTCTGAGAGGATGGAAGAGCTTTTATTTCTGGGCTAGAAATAACCAAATCCGCTGATTTTTGGTCTCGATTATTTCTGGACCCAGAAATAACGATGATTTATGGTCCCACAATGTATGGTTTTTATTTTTGGCGTCGGAGATCCCTGTTAAAGAGAGAAATTATCACTAAAAACATTTCCCTACGTCTTAGGGGTTGTTGATACAGACACAGGCCATCCAGGTCTCCCTACTATTAATAGGCAGGTTCCACGTTGGTCACTCACTTGTATTAGATAAGCTCTTGTATTAGTCCCACAAGCCACAGATAGAACTAAACACCAAGGAGCAAATGCATCACCCCCTTTTTTCTATACGCACATGGCTTCAAAGGCATGTACAACCCTCTTATAACATTTCCGTATTCCGTATCCTAGATAGTGCGCCTCGTTAGGCTCCCAGGGCAATGCCATACATATTATATACGAGCGATCGGAGTATCACACACAGCTTGCAAAGATGAGTTTCGACAAAGTATTCGATTTCACAGCCGGAGTGTGTGTGTGTGTGTGTGTTTTTTTTATAATATTTATATAACGATTTTTTTTTTTGAGGTGACGGGGATTTGGTCAGGAGTTTTTTCGTCTCGGCCTCAGTATGGGATTCTCGAAACTGGAATTTCTCGGTCAAATCGCTTCGTTCAAGCACCGTCTTCGGGGGGCGGCTCCAACGCCCCTCGCCCGGCCTTATCCGTTCCGAACCACGATGTGAACGCGGATGGGGGCTGACGAGACAAGCGAGAAGTTGCAAAAAACTTGTATTTTGAGGAGGTAATATCGAGCCATCGGTTGTTTCTTGACGTCTGCAGCGTCTGCAGAGCGTGATAATTTCCAAAATTGGCATCATTTCCAAACGATAGCAGTTAAAGTGTTGAATTTTGCGGTGGTATACTCTCGAGCGTTTGTTTTGCTGACGTCTGCACAGCTTGAACGAATAAAACACGGGAAAACGTTTTTAAATGGCATGCTAAATGGCATCATTTCCAAATTGACATCATTTGCGAACTCCCCTCAGGCAACCGGATATAGGCTCAAAATCGTTTTTTCGCGCGACGTATTATGCAAATATCTAGCCAAATTGCGACCGTGTAAATAATTGCGAGCTTAGTTAGGCTTTGACCCAATAGGCGAATGTTTTTTGCGCGACATATTATGCAAATAGCTAGCGAAATTGCGACCGCGAAAATAATTGCGAGGTCGTTAGTTAGGCTTTGACCCAATAGGCGAATGAAATTGGCATGTCCAGCCTCTTTTTTCGGGGTCGCATAGGCGACCACGAGGTGATTATGCGGGCAAATGTTCCGAATTGAATTGTTTCCCTATGCAAGCGAGTAGCATGCCAAAAACCGCGAAAATAAGTGCGAGCTGTTAGTTAGGCTTTGGCCCATTGAGCAAATAAAATCGGGATTTCAGCCTCTTTTTTCGGGGTCGAATAAGCGACGAAGAGGTGACAATGTGGGCAAGATTTCCATGAAACAAGAATGAAAAGAAAAACAAACGATAGGATTTGTGAAGAATCTGATGCAAGAAGATTAAAAAGGCTGCAAGACGAAGAACATACGTCCACAAGAACGCCTGTTATACCAGTGGTAAATCGCTCTAATTCGTCCTTTTTTATTGCGTTTGGTGCTGTTCAAGTGTTCATCATTTTGAGCGTGCTCGGTTTGCACGTCAACCTGATATGGGCTCAAAATCGTTTTTTTAGGCGACCTACTATGCAAATAACTAGCCAAAGTGCGACCGCGAAAATAATTGCAAGGTCGTTAGTTAGGCTTCGACGCAATAGGTGAATGAAATCGGCATTTTCAGCCTCTTTTTTCGGGGTCGCACAAGCGAACAAGAGGTGATAATGCGGGCAAGTATTCCGAATTGAACTGTTGCCCTATGCAAGCGAGTAGCATGCCAAAAACCTCGAAAAATAATTGCGAGCTTTCAGTTAGGCTTTGACCCAACAGGCCAATGAAATTGGGATTTCAGCCTCTTTTTTCGGGGTCGCATAAGCGACCAAGAGGTGATAATGTGGGCAAGAATTCCATGAAACAAGAATGAAAAGGAAAACAAACTGTAGGAGTTGTGCAAGTATTCCGAATTGAACTGTTGCCCTATGCAAGCGAGTAGCATGCCAAAAACCTCAAAAAATAATTGCGAGCTTTCAGTTAGGCTTTGCCCAACAGGCGAATGAAATTGGGATTTCAGCCTCTTTTTTCGGGGTCGCATAAGCGACCAAGAGGTGATAATGTGGGCAAGAATTCCATGAAACAAGAATGAAACGGAAAACAAACTATACGAGTTGTGCATAGTATTCCATGATTATTCGACCAGTACGTGAGTCAAATACCACTGTTTTGGCCTCATTTCAGGCTTTTTTCCACGGTTATTATGCTCGAGCTATGCCAGTCTTACTTACATTTATTATGTCGTTTTGTTTTGAACACCCCAATTTTGTTTGGAATTGTGCGTATAACCGGGGGGGGCTGAATCCTGGATACAAATCGCTCTAATTCGTCCGTGTATGTTGCGTTTGGTGCTGTTATTGCTGTTCAAGAGTTTCTCATCCTCATTTTGAGCGTGCTTGCTCGGCAAGCCAAACTGACATAGGCTTAGTATCGCTTTTTTGTGCGACCCATCATGCAAATAGCTGGTCGAGTTGCGCTCGCATTGAAAATGTTTGCCGTACGCGGACGTACACGAGAAAACCCGAGTCGGTCGAAATAATTGTGAGCTTTTTGGATCAAAGCCTACCCAGCCAATCACGAATAAGCATATGGGGTCGGGGTTGACACGCCGTGCGGGGAGGTATCGACCCGGGAGATCATCGTTATAGTTCCCGCGTTGTTGAAGCTGTAGAGATTCACAGGATTTCTGAACCGGGGATGGGGCCCTATCTCCCCCGTGTGCGACATAACTGCCCCCCATTGGTTGGTGAGCCTCTATCATCCTCCTAGGGTGGGGCGGTGCTGTGGCGCTCGAGCCAAGCAGCGATTTCAGCCAACGGAGTTGGGGCTTCCACACCGTTAGGGGCGGTGATGACCGGAGAGAACTCAGTTTTATTCTCCGGTTTGTCTGACTTTTGGATGTATAGAACGACCTCTGGACAGGGGATGGGACCCTATCGTCCCCGGGTGGAGCTGACTCTATAATATACGACCCCCAGCCAATCAGAGATCGGCCGGTCGGTGGGCTGGGGATTATTTCCACACTGTGCGGGGAGTTATAAATTGATCCTGGTGATATCCGTGTTCGTTCCCGGGTTGTCGGAGTTGTATATGTATGTGTGGATTGATTATGATCCTGGGATGGGACCCTATCGTCCCCAGACGACGGTTACTTTATGTGCGACTTCCGGCCAATGAGCGACCAGCGATCAGACAAAGGCCATACCAGGTAATACATTTTCTTTATTTTCGTCTGAAACTCGAGCCTGAAATTCTTAACTAGTAATACTCGAGCCTGAAGTTTTCAACAGCCAAATTCTTAATTCAGTGCTATCGCGTACTACTATTAATGCTAGCAATACTTTATCTATCATATAGCAACAAGTAGCAGCATTATAATAGCAATCGAGGAATTGAATGGCGAAGGCAGCGACACCGTGCTTCACGCCTAGAATACCGTTAGCAAGTCTCTCCACGATCAGACTATACACACAGCTAGTCGGTCTGCGAGCCTCGGGTCTAGATACTATCATGCATGGTGTAGCAGAAGCTGGCTCAGTGCGCGCCTCTCAGTGGCTACGAAGAGAACATGAAGCATACATGGCCACCCCCTTGCTGGCCCTGGATGCTTGGTCGAATCAAAACATCAAGAAACGCACTCGAAACGTCTCTTCGTGGCCAGACTAGAGGGTCAGTCTGCGTGGGCTCGGATTTATCCTATCGAAATGTTATGATGAAGTTCGGAATCGGATTCACGCAAGAAACCAGCAGAAGTAAGTAGTCCACTGTTAGTCTATATCGATCTTTCGGCATTACTTTACCTTCTACACGCGTACACTATGTGTTGCGTAGTAACGGGCTTTACTCTATCGGATATTGAATCGAACAAGTCGAAGTGCTGCCCTGCCCTACCCATGCGGAGCCCTTGTAACTCAACAACAATGAGCACGCGGGCAAAAAACAGAAGAATGCAAGCCAGCACACCAGGCTATTTTTGCAGTAAAATAGAAAATAAGAAATGAATACTCGTCATGAAAAAACGGAAAAAGCAGGTGGAAAGAGGGAAACAGAACGGCACGAAAAAACTGTCAGGAGATTCGGTCATGCAATGCCAAACGTACTCTGGTTAATGGATATGAATGCGGAACATACACAAGCCAGCATCCCAGGCAACTTGGGAAAATTAAATGCTGCTGCGCTGCCGATGCCCATCAGTATGATATGAACCAGACGCACCAATCGCGGTTGTCATTTCACATGTTCATTCATGCAGTAGGGTCTTCCACTCGGTAGACGGTACTGACGAAACCAGATTCTTTTTTCTTTAATAAATTGGTTCCTGGAACATTTCACTCCTATGTTGAGCCGCCTTCTAGGCTATTATATAGAACTTAGTATAGAAATAGGGGGATGCCATTGTGGTGACCGTGTGGTTCCAGCATAACAACGAGGGCGTTCGAATCAAAGAGCCCTAGTTTATCTCCTTTACCTCGGGGATAGGTGCTGACAGCCCCTAAAACGCGGCGGGATTTCTTCTGCTGGCAGTTGGTGCGTTGCCGCGCTGTGAGCTGTCACGCTATGCGCGCAGGCTGTTGCCGGCCCTGACACGTTTCTCTCGCAGTAACGGGTATGCCAAGCGAGCTCACCAGGTAGCTAACAGCACTGCTGTAGTGCCTTTCTGCGGAGTAACAATCTGTTTTGAGGTCGATCTGTGACAGGGCGTACCTACTTTTACACGCGCTCGATGGCACCGGACTTGTACATTTCAGGTATTACACTACAACAGCTGCTGTAAGTCAGACGACAATCGAAATGCTCTCGTGTGCCTCGCCTGGACGGCTGTTTACCTTCATCGTCTTGCAGGTTTGATAGTTCTTGGAGCCCTGCGTTCCTGCGTGTGTATAGACTATGCTGCTGTATCGAAACATCGATCTTATTTACCGGTTTTGAAATGTATCGCCCCCTTCCCCCCTTTACGACTATTGCGAGGCATCGAGCGGCTCTCGGGCTTGGACGAAGCTACATGCATTCCATGCTGCACGAATGCGCGCGCCTTCCCAATTTTCCACCGAGAACGATGGAGGGTACCAACTAGACGAGGTCAACATGGAATGGCTGCTCCGGTCGCAATGCCATCAACCAGTTCATCCGCCGGAGACGCTGAAAACACAATATCCATACAAGGGCTGCATACGAGAGTGAATCTATATACCTTTCCTACCTCGCCCCCTAACCGCAGGGTACACGTCAGAAATAATAAGGAATCGCGTGTAAATTACTGCAATCCAACTCTGGTGTGATATCATTGTCGAGTGCACAGGGATACATAATGACGCTAACGTTGGTGGTCAATCGCGGAACCCGTGCGGTTCTCGTCAGTTGAGTCAAAAGGTCCTACGCCGCGTATGATTGTTGGCAAGTATACGGAATCGCGTGCTTCCATCGTGCTCCGCAGTTTGATACAAGCGTGCATTCGCCGGAGGTTTGACGGTATAGCTGGATGTAGATGGAAAAAAGAAGAAATGTAATGGCGCCAAGATTGATAGTCAATCGCCGTACCCGTGTCCTTCTCGTGAGTTGAAGCAAAAGCTCCTACGCCGCGATAAATCTCGGCGAGGATTAGGAATCGCGCATGTCATGCTGCTATCAGCCTCCGTGGCTCGGCACAGGCGCATATGCCGGAGGTTTGATTTCATTGTCGAGGGTATATGGATACATGAAGACAAAGTGCCGTTCACGTTAGTGGTCAATCGTCGTACTCGCCTCGTTCTTGTGGGGTAAGGCACAAATGCCTAAGCCCGCAAGGATGAGGAATCGAGCGTGCCGTGCTGCAATCACGCTCCGCGGCTCAATACACGCCTGCACGGCGGAGCGTTGACGGTACCGTCGAGTGCTCAGGGATACATGAAGCCATAATAACGCCAACATTGGTGGTACATCGTCGTAATCGCCCCGTTCTCGTGAGCAAAAAAAAGCTCCTACGCTCAGATAAATGTCGGCAAGGGTAAGGAATCGGGCGCGTGTCATGCTGCAATAGGGCTGCGCGACTCGATGAAGCGTGTCCACCGGAGGTTAAACAAGTCGAGTGCACAGGGATACATGAAATTTTCATGACGATAACGTTGTTGGTAAATTGTCGCAATCGTCCCGTTTTCGTCCGTTTCATGAAAAAAATACTCCGACGCCGAGATAAATGTCGGCAAGGGGAAGTAATCGCGCGTGTCATGCTGCAATCGGGCTCCGCGACTCGATACAAGCGTACACACCGGAGGTTTGAACTCGTTGTCGAGTGTACAGGGGTAGATATACAACTAGTTACGATAATATTGGTGGCCAATTGTCGTGCAACTGTGTATCGTAATCACCCCGTTGTCGTGAGTTGTAAGCGAAACAAAACCTACACCGAGATCAAGGGCGTACGAAAACACAATACCTGGGTTCCCCGTCGGCCGGCCAGAGAGAAAAAAGCTTTTTGATCAAACAAAACGGTTGTTTCGAAGCCTTTTCAACGCCTGTAGATTACCAAGACGTTGTCCAAACGACACGTGTATGTCGTGCGCGCGTTGTTGCCTCTCTGTTGACCTTGTTTGGTGTGTGTATTTGGTCTGTCCTTGGATGTTGTTGGGTTATTTTGTTGGTTATCAACTCTGTTTTTTCTGTTGTTGTTTGGTGCAGCTCGAATCGATTGGCGCAAAGGGACACATCGAAAATTTCATTCCAACTTGAGCAAACCAATGCCAAAATGGTATAGAGGGCAAAGAAGTTGGCAAAATCATTTGCTTGAAAAATTGCGACACCTCGTCGCCTTTGTTTTGCAGATGAATTATTTGGGTCCGTTCACACTGACTGACTGGTCCACATCCCAAAACCCAGACTCTACTTGAATGGAGCCCGCAGGCAGGGAGAGGACCAACACATTAAAAATAAGGAGCAACTTTTTCGACGGTTTAAAAAGAAAACTTACGCCGGGTTGCGCCGCGTTGTAGGTTTAAACGTTCAAACGTCTGGTCTACAGCGGTAACTTGGTAGCCTCTCTGGCTTTCAAAGCAGAGCCCCGTTGTGTACTGAGCTCGAGTCACCTGCCTGACATACGTTGCTGAGGCTGTCGGATTTCAGGATCAGGTTGAATTAGGTAATATTTCGTTCGCGTATTATACAGAGCTGTCCAAAGCCCTCGGCTGTTTCTTTCATCTCTGACTCTGATCAATGATGAAGTGACTTGTCTAGTACCCAGTTAAAGGCCAGGTAACTTGTGTATAGGAACTAGTGTCGACTCGTTGTTTATACTTCGAAGTATAGGAATTAGTATACGTGAGTAACCCCCCCCCCCCCCCCCCCCCTTGGCCGGCCCGAAATGGAAAAGGGGGAGTGTGGGTCCAGGAAAATGATTGTCGTGCGCCCTTGCCGAGGTCAATGTCGGCAAGGGTAAGGAATCACGCGTGTCATGGTGCAGTCGGGCTCTTCGGGTCGTTACAAGCGTATACGCCGCATGTCTGGCGTCATTGCCGGGTGTATAGGGACACTTCGAAGTATATAAAGATCAAATGCTGCTAACGTCGGCGACCAATCGTAGCAACCCCGTTGTCGTGAGTTATAAGCAGGAAAAGCTCCGATTCCGAGATAAATATCGGCGAGTGAAAGGAATCGCGCGTGTCATGCTTCAATCGATCTCTTCCACTCGATACAAGCGTGCACGGCGGTGGTTTGACGGTACTGTCGAGTGCACGGGGATACATGAAGCCGTGTTATCGCCAACGTTGGTGGTCAATCGTCGTAATCACCCCGTGCTCGTGACTTTAGCCAGAAAAAAGCTTATTCGCCGGGATGAATGTCGGCAAGCGCAAGGAATCCCGCACGTTTCATGCTGCGATTAGGCTCCGTGACTCGAGACCAGCGTGCACGTCGGAGGCTAGACGTAGTTATCGGGTGCATAGGGATACATGACGCATTAAATACGCAAAAAAAAAATGGTCAATCGTCGTAATATAACCCCGACGTCGTGAGTTATATGCAAACAAATCGCCGACGCCGCGATAAATGTCGGCAAGGATAAGGAATCGCGCGTGCCTTGCTGAAATCAGCCTCCGCGGCTCAATACAAGCATACACACCCGAGGTTTGATGTCATTGTCGAGAGTGTACAGGACATATCGAATAAAATGCCGCCAACATTGGTGTTTAATTGTCGTAATCGCCCCGTCCTTGTGAGTTGAGGCAAAATCTCCTATGCCGCGAGAAATGTCGACAAGGGCAAGAAATCGCGCGTCTTACGTTCAATTCAGGCTCTTCGGCTCGATATAAGCGTATACGGTGGTGGTTTGACCGTACAGTCGACTGCACGGGGATACATGAAGCCGTATCATCGCCAACGTTGGTGGTCAATCGTCGTGACAGCCCCGTTGTCGTGAGCTATAAGCAAAAAAAGCTCTTACACCGAGAAATATTTCGGCAAGTGTAAGGAATCGCGCACGTGTCATGTTGAAATCGGGCTCCCCGACTCGATACAAGCGTGCACGCCGTAGATTTGACGTAACCGTCAAGTTCACACGGATACATGACGCTTTTTAAACGCCAAAGAGTTTTGGTCAACCGTGATGATAAACCCCGTTGTCGTGAGTTACAGGAAAAAACTCCAACACCGAGAAAGATGTAGGCAAGGGTAAGGAATGGCGCCGGCCATCCTGTAATCGGCCTCCGCGGCTAGTTACAAGCATACACACCGGAGATTTGACGTCATTGTCGAGTGACCATTAATACATGACGCCATTTAAACGCCAACGTTTTTGGTCGACCGTCGTAATAACCCCGTTGCCGTGAGTGCAACAAAAAAAAACTTCTAAGCAGCGACTAACGTCGGCAAGGGCAAGGAATCGCGCGTGTCATGCCGCGATTGGCCTCAGCGGCTCGATACGAGCATACGCGCCGGAGGTTCGACGGCATTTTCGAGTGTAGAGGGATGCAGAGAGTAATAGTAACGCCAGCGTTGGTGGTCAATTGTCAAAATCGTTCCGTTCTCGCGAGTTGTAGGCAGAAAAGGCTCCGACGCCGATATAAATGTCGGCAAGGGTAGCGAATCGCCCATGCCATGCTTCAATAGGGCTCAGCTACTCGATACCAGCGTACACGCCGGAGCTTTGAAGTCGAGTGTACGGGGATAAATAAAGATATCATGACGATAATGTTGGTGACCAATTGTCGTAGTCGCCCCGTTCTTGTGAGTTGTAGCCCAAAAAAGGTCCTACGTAGACATCTGTGTCGGCAACGGTGAGGAATCGCGCGTGCCATGCTGCAATCGGGTTCCGCGACTCGATACAAGTGTGCACGGCGGGGGGTTCGATGTCTATGTCGAGTGTACAGGGATGTAAAACGCCATAGTAACGCCAAGATTGGCGGTCAATCGTCGTATCAACCCCGTTGAAATCAATTAAAACTGAAAAGTACCTCTTACGCCGCTGCAAATGTCGGCAAGAGTAAGGAATCGAGCGTGTCACGCCGCAATCGGGCTCCACGGCTCGATACAAGTATACACACGGAGCTTTCAAGTCGTTGTCTTTGAACGGAGCTTAATTACCTTCCGAGACCACAAAATATATCCCGCTGAACGTGCAAACTGCCGTAGCCACCACGAGCTAGGGCCAACAACGAACAAGACTGACGATATTCAAAGTTATATCCGCACCCGTTCCGACAAGGATTCTCGTATTGGTTTGCGATCAATGCCGTTTCTTGTATGACTGTTGCATGTTTGTTGCCCAGTGTGCGACCTGTAGTTCTCACAAAACGTTCGCTCTGTTTTTATCAATGGGAGCCTGAATATATTCTGATAATGTTAATACTTCCTCTATGAGATCGAAGATTTCGTCGAAAATCATCTTTGCAAGCTGTGTGTGAGATACTCCGGTTGCGCGTATCACTGGGTGTGTGTCCTCATTAAAGATATAGGTCGGCCGCTCCCCTTACAATTACCTTGTACCACGGTCAACAGGGTGATGGTAATCAATCTGTGCACGGAAACTATAAAACACGTTTTTGAGAGAAAACAAAAATGACGGCTGTGGAATCTATCATTCTATCATGTATATCCAGTAAGCCGTATAATCGCGGGGAGGGGGGGCGGGGTTTTCATGGAGGGGGAAGTCGTTCTACGGTAGCCCCCCCAACTTTTCTGTAATGAAATAGTAGCCGGTTTTGAAACCAGCTCCCGGCCGAATATCCTGAAAGACGGCGCCCCTTGCCACCTCGAAGTCATCGTTCGGTAGTCCTTTCCAAACAAGAATTTTTGCGAAAATATATATTTTCATCGCATTCTTCCTAGTGTCGAGCAACCATGAAACGTTCTTTAAAGAAAATCGCTGGTTTTGGGGGGCTATCGTAGAATCAGTCGGGGAGGGGGGTACGAACATTTTTCGGTCGCATCAATGTATAGGAGTTTACTGTATGCGTGATGCTATGTCTAGGCCATGGTGGGGGTGGCGGTGAATGAGGGGGAGCGGGGGGGGTAGAGTTGAACTTGAAGACCATATAAATGAATTGGATCTAGTGCATGGATGGCTCGAAAGGTAAATAGGTGATAACACCCGTCGGGCAGTGCTTATTACTCTGGTGGATTTGGAATTCAGGTGGAGCCGCGGGGGGGGGGAGTGCACGTGTGGTGGGGGGGGGGGGGGGGGATAACAGAGGTGGATGCAAGCAAAATATTCTACCTGCGTGCTAAGTGCAGATGCCCATTTTATATATAGCAGACTACCGTGTATTTCGTAAATACAGGCCACGTCTGCACATCGCCGCCACCGTGTACATATTATTGCCGTTTAGCACCACCCAATGTCCCGATGAGTCACGCTGATATCGCCGCCAGAATATAATATAGATTCAGCGCGATCTACCTTCACTGTTACCGCGCAAAAGCAGCCAGCCCAACATACACACCGGCGTGCGTGCGTGGTCTCTCACTGCTACCACTATAGTACTGCAACTTCACTACTACTGCTGCTGTACCGAATGCAGTATTGCGCCTCTCATTGGACAACAATATTGAAGAAATACTTTGAAGTATGTAAATAGCTTGGAACTTACGACAACATAAGACTGACTGTGTATAGCCTACGACGCGCGGCCAATAATTTTATGACAGTACCCCCCTTCCGCTGGGTGGCCTCGCCCATCGACACCGCGTCCACCAAGAAACTGGTATTCTCGGCGACGAAAGAGGTTATCGCCGACGAAAATACGAAACTTCAAAACATGACTTTGTGTTTTCTGGCTCTACCGCGTAAGGATGTTAGCCTAAATAAAGCAGGATTTCAGGTTTGTTGCGAGGGGGGCGATGCTGGATGGATGCGAGAATCAGCAAACAACTGTCGAATCACTTGTTTCCCGGGAAGTATCTCAGCGTGAAGGTTTCTTGCATTACGTGGAATTACTTGTTTCCCGGGAAATATCTCAGTCTGATGGGGTTCTTGTAGTTCTCGGTTTCGTATTGTTACGTAACTATTATATCAGCCTGGCAGCCTGGGTTTCCCATTCATCGTTTCTTATACGAGTATGGGAACCGTGGCCGAGATGTGACCTAAAAATATGGAACGATGGTGGTTTCCTTCCTCGTTTAATCTTATCAGGTGCAAGGTTCCCCTCCGGCCCTCCGGGAAGTGCCTAAGGGAGTGGCGCAAGAACGAAACCCAAACATCCAACGTCTGACTGTCTGCAGGCAAATAAGATGTACCTGGTGGTAGTGAAAACTATGTTCTTGTCCGCAGCTCGAGAAGCGGAGTGTGGGGAGGCGCCCTCCCGGGTACGGTTCGCTCTCTCGCCGTCGTGGTGGAGAACCGTAAATAAGTGGTAATCCCATCAGTACGTACGTGTCCAGCGCCAGTACTCGTACGATGGGGACTTTTTATACGGGCGACTCTTATGCAGTAAAATTTGCGTGGGTAAAAAACATAAGGACGAACAGGTGGATTTTCAACCGGCGAAAAAACAAATCAGCAGTTGTTCCGTGCGCCGTCTTTCTACCGTGGTTTCGATGTTTTCTCTTTGTTTCCTGTTGTTTCGTATGGAAATCAGCAATTTCAGGATAGGTACTCTTCGTGTCTTGTTCAGCCAGATATTTAAGTTAACGACGAGTGATACACGCCAGGATGGGCAACCATCCCCCTTCATCGCCAGTTCGTCGCAAAGTGCGCGAAATGAGGAACTGTAGGGCTTATATTGTCGCTGAGACAGAGAAGCCCCTTCTCATGGAGCATCAGCGCCTATATCCACTGCTGTTTGCTTTTTATAGCCAAGAAAAAATACGCTGGGTTGTTTTTTAGATCGTCGTCCGATTCAAAATCGTCCCCTCGTGGAGACGAAAGGAACTCAACTCAGCATAGCGAAGACTCGCCACGCGCAAATACATGATGTATCCCACTACTGCTGCTATGCGGCAAGGTTGTACACGTAGCGTTGTGCTGTCCTCATGTTGTCTGGTCCCTGTCATCTGTGGTGTGAGCAAAATCTCCGACCCATAACATTACCCCGCTGTAACGTACCTGGTACGTAAAAACACTGTCTACTAGGACGTAAATGTAAGGATGGGTTGATACATAAATTACCATCAGAAAGTTTTCTATATTACCGCCCAAATTGGCGCGATCTATGGACATGCAATGGAGATGCGCACGAAGTGGCAGCACAGCGGAAACATGGGCTATGGTGTGATGACAAATCGCACACTCCGATCAAAGAATCAGCTACTACAACAGCAGCCACACGCGCATAGAGTTGCAGGCTTTTGATGCTTGGGGGCTGGACCGCTGCTGGGCGGCAGGATCGTAGCGTGGCGCTATCAGCGCCTATATCCGCTGCTGTTTGCTTTTTTTAGTCAAGCAAAATTACGCTGGATTGTTTCGATCATCGTCCGATTCAAAATCGTCCCCTCGTGGAGACGAAAGCAACTCGCCTCAGCATAGCGAGAACTCGCCACGCGCATGTACGTGATGTATCCCACCACTGCTGCTGTGCGGTAGGGTTGTACACGTAGCGTTGTGCCGTTCTCATGTTTGGTTCCTGTCATCTGTGGTGTGAGCAAAATCTCCGACACAAAACAATACCCCTTTGGTATGTAGTACGGAAAAATACTGCCTCTTTGGACGTAAATGTAAGGATGGGTTTGTATATCAATTACTATTTAAAAGGTTACTATATTACCGCCCAAATTGGCGCGATCTATGGACATGCAATTGAGATGCGTCCGAAGCGGCAGCACACCAGAAATATGGGGTATGATGGGGTGACAAATGCCACGCTCTGATCAAAGAATCAGCTACTACAACAGCAGCCACACGCGCATACAGTTGTAGGCTGCTGCTACTAGGGGGCTGGACTGCTGCTGGGCGGAAGGATCGTAGCGTGGTGCTCTGTGCAAAAAGAGGAAAGAAACGTGTACCCTCTACGAGAGCAGAAAAGCCGGGTTTGCATCCAAATTTGACGTGCGTACGCGGGGATAAGGGATGCAGAAACCTAATCCCCGCGATGTTGCGGAAACCCGGGGATTTGCCTTAAGTGTGCCCAAGGCCAGAAAAGTTTGAAAGGCTTGCCACGCGCGACACACTGCGCGGATCGCGCCCAAACCTCCAGCAACGTGAGCCCGACGGTCGAATTGTGCCCACCCCACCCGACGTTTGGGACAAAGGTGCGAACACGAAGAGATGTGCCCGAAGGAGAAAAAATAATCACAATTATACGTATACATATATGGGAGCCATGGCCGATATATTACCTAATTATAAGAAACGAGAAATAAGAAACCCAGCCTACCAGGCCGATATATTCGTTAGTTCTAATATTTCACCCATGGTTTCTTATCGTGATATTAATAGTCTAACCCTAACCCTAACCCTAACCCTAACCCTAACCCTAACCCTAACCCTAACCCTAACCCTAACCCTAGCCCTAACCCTAACCCTAGAACAGTACAGTACTCGTATATGCCTAACGAGGAACAGTGATTATAGCTGCTGCTGAATTTCTAATTAGGGTTAGTGAGAGCGCGTTTTAATACTCAATCCAGTATAGCAGCTCCCGAACTTCATACCTCCCTGTACACCTCATCCTGGCCTTCTTAATGCAGCACCCCGTTTCTTAGTGCAACCCAGGTGTCCACACGTATTAGAACAGTGCCTCTCCGAACGGCAATGTAGCGACCGTCAGATTACGTATATCAAGTTGATTCAAGCTTCATATTTCCGTCCAGCGATACTCTGTACAAAATAGGTAACGAGCAACGAACATGACACCCTGCCGGCGAAACCAGAGCCAGAGAGGTATGAGTACAACTCCAGCGCAGGACCCACGTTTAGTGCTGGCTGTCACTTCCTGAAAGCTTCCTGAGAGTTGTGCCGTGGACCACCTACCCGCGAAAGCACAGCTGTTTATTATAGTATCAATAAACTACGGGCACAGCAGCAGCATTAGCAGCAGCAGCAGCTGGGCCGTCGCCAACAGCTCCAAGCATAGGGAAGCTCGCATTTCCCTTCTATCTAACAGCTACGGCAACACAGTGGCACAACAGTAGCAGGCAGCTGCTGCAGTAGGGAGCGGCGGACTTCAGCAACGTAGCAGCAGCAGGAGAGCAGCAACAGCAATAGCACGAGTACTCGTCTGGAGAGCGGAGCTACAGTCCAAACGCGGCGCAACTGGTGCATGCCAGGGTGTGTGTAGGGATCATCCGCTGTGATATGGTCGCGGAGGCTAATACGAGCTGACTGGTAGATGTCGATAGATGGTGGTCCCCATGAATACGTATCCGCGAAATTTCTGAAACTACTGTAGGTCTACCAATTAGAAGACTGTTGGTTGTTCGCATGAACACAACGGTTATGATCTACATCTTATATCAGGGAGTTCCATATGTTGGCAAGGGATTCATGTATAAGGTGAAAGGGGACTATTCGGCCGGATGTTTTCCAGAATGATTTACCATGAGTTTCCGCTCGTAGTTTTGCTCCATATGAGACCGAGTCAGGCTCGATGGTTCTGGAGGTTCGATAATATAAATGGGCTTTGCGTGAACATCTGGGAGTCTTGCTTGTTCCACGTTCGCCCATATAAGACCTGTCAACGCTGACAGGTGGCATCTTACAAACACGACATCGCGTTGGTACCTAGCTACCTCTCACGCTAGGGCATTGGTTACGGACAGGGGGGTAGTTTGGGATTGAGAGCCATGTCAGGTCCGGGGGATTCTGGCATTAGTGTAGATTATTTAAGAGAGGACATAAAGTTGCTCAAGATCCGGATGACGTTGCAGAAGAGCGAAAGAGAGGTTGGACTCGCAAAGGCAGCCCTGCGAGCGTCATATGCTGAAGAGGTGTATGGCCAGACTACGTTTTGGTCCTGGCGGGTGTTGGCCATGCATGACGCACTACGACTTCTCTGCGAGGAGCACGAGCTTCAAGCTGACGTGATGCGGAAAATGGACGAAAGAGTGGTCTTGTTCGAGAATGAGAGAGAGCGAGAGATGAGAGAGAGAAGAGAGAGATAAAAGGAGAGTAATAATATTTTGCCCCAGCAGCAACTGCGCGGTCCCAGCAAAGCCAAACATAAGCCGAAGCTGGTAGATCTGCATGGCGTTGGTGGCGACGGCGCTGGAGAGAAGCAGTTGTTGCAGAGGCAGCAGCTGCCCCAGTCGCCCCATCTGCAGGAAGAGCAGTCGTCAGAGGATTGCTACGTCTGCAACGAAGAAGAATTGCCGCCGAAACAGCCGTTATCACCGCCGCCGCCACGGCCGCCGCCGCCACCGTCGTCATCACAGCCGCCGTCATGATCACCGCCGCTGTCATCGCCACCGTCGCCGCCGCTACCGTCGCCGCTGCCATTGCCACCGCTGGTTTTACCGCTGCTACCACTGTATCTGCAAGCCCGCAGTAGAGCCAGGTCTGTGCCTGAATCTGTGTCTACTTTATTTTGTACTACAAGAGAAGGGAAAAGGAGAGATGGGATTACTTGGCCGGCAGGTGCGGGAGAGAGGTTGAGGAGATTGCGAGCTCGATGGAACACGCGTATGAATACTGGAACAAGGTTGAGAGAGCGGTGGTGGGCACTGGTGGAAGGGTCTGCACCATCGATTGGGGGTCGGAGCATGGACGAAAAAGGAGATGCCCAAAGTGAGCGCGAGTGAAGGAGAAAGGAACAGCGGGCCATCAGCGAGGGCTTTAGGCCCGCACAAGGCACGTTTGAGTTTGTTGATTTTGGTTGCTGATGTTTTTCATTTTGGCTTGTTTCATGTTGATTTGAGAATAACGAATCCCCCCAAGATTGAGATTGATGAGAGTGAAGGATGACTGAAGCGATCTGTAGTAGACGTACTGCAGGACTAACATGTCTGACTCCGTGTTGTGGCTGCCTGCGGAGCGCCCGCGCAGGGCATAATAAGTCGGAGTTGAGTGTTATACGTGAAACTGAAATGCGGAAAGAATGTAAACACAGCAGTACATGTTGTATCATATCATATCATCGGTGCAGCAGAGTTTGGCAGTACTAAAGTTGCTTGAACCAATTATTTGCAAAATTAGGGTAGGGTTGAGGTACGGTCTAGCGTGTATGCCGAGCAATGCTAAACACACAAGCACGCCCCTTGAAGACTATGCATGATGAGCAGTACAGGAATGATCAACCTGTGTTGCTAGTAGTGCCCTTTGAGTTGGGATAGTGCTTGGTTTATGGTGCTGCTGACTCTCTGCTGAGACATGGTGCGGCATGATATGTGCTTACTGGCAAATTGCAGGTTGTCGGTATATTGAATCGTCGTCGAAATGCCGACAATTGTGTACGTTATTTGCTGTATTATTTTGCATCTTTGATTACATTTGCATGCAAACCATTTTTGTACTTGCATCGGCGTTCTAAGAGTAGTTTTGTCCCGTCAAGGTATTTTTGGACTACAGTAGTTTTTAACATGGATGTATAAGTCCTTGACAGCTGTCCATCAAGGGGCAAGAGTGCCGTCAACTGATATACCCGGTATGTCTTTGACGTGTCACGT
The DNA here is from genome assembly GCA_012845835.1 of Undaria pinnatifida. Taxonomy (NCBI): domain Eukaryota; class Phaeophyceae; order Laminariales; family Alariaceae; genus Undaria; species Undaria pinnatifida. Next base: position 6,712,853 of record JABAKD010000010.1, read on the forward strand.
TCCCCATATGTAGCGTAGAAACAGCATGCAGTACTACAGTACATCCCGTGCTGTCAGCACGCCTGTTGGCAGTTATCGATACAAGAGGGTACGAGTACGAATGATATACCAGCACGATCGATTGTACGTTGACTTGTCTGCCAGTATATGATACGCCCAGGTACTGTCTGCGTCGCGGATCATTGCACGCCCCCCAGTGTAGCATTGCGATACTACTGCTGCTGTTGCTAAATATAATAATGGGGGTATAACGGGTATGAGTAGAGGGCTCTTGGTGAGCGGTCTGAAAACAAGGCAACTGAGAATGTGCAAGGGGTTCTTGATGAAATGAGCTGTTGTTGCATATGGTATCATATAGCATGCTGCCTGTCCTAATATAAACAGTAGTGGCATTTGGTAACTTGAAAAATTACTGGTAAATGATTTACGAGCTGACGATGAATGCATGAAAAGAGCGGGTCACCCTATGCCGACCTAATCGCTCGATGGCACGAGCCACCCCCTGCCTGTATGGAGTCAATCTTGCGGCAGAGGCGGCTGATTCACCAAGCTTGACGGATAGGCTGGAGTTCACGAGCTGCAGTCACGCCAGGAGACCGGAAGGGGGCGGCCGCGGCGGGGGGGGGAACCACCAGCAGTAGTGTATTTGGGGCATTGGAAGTGAAATGTGTATGATACTGGGTGATTGACTTTGTTTGAACTTTGAATTGTGAGCCTGCTTGAGATTTGGCTTGATTGTTTTTCTTATTTTTGTTACAGGATGAGCCTTGCTTATTATTGGTATGACAAATCTCGGCCAATGGCAAAGTGCCCGAGATTGAACAGGCCACGACCTGCGCAGAGGCGCATCTGGTCTAGTTTGAGTATTCGTGACTTGAGTATTTTATAACTAATTTTCAAGGACGTCAGCCGTGAGTTTGACGAATTTCAGGTCAATACTCATCTTTGCAAGCTGCGTTGTTGGTACTCGTGATATACTATATGAGTGAGTTTTTATTGGGAGGTGTCTTATTTTTTGTCCACTATAATGGTAAGTATTGGCATTTATACTTTAGGTGGGGAATTTTGAGCTATTAATAGGTAAAACATCACATCTCTTTTATAAATTTATTGTCCCGCTGACGCGTTGGTTATAGGGTGTCTGATCGCGCGGACTTGCGCCATGCTTACGTGATGTATGTGCATCACCGATGTTATGCATACTCGTCAGGAATAACGAGGTACTGTGGTTTCATTTTGCGAGTTGATTATTATGTCTGTTAGAGTCGGTACCGCCGTATTGGACAATGCCGTTTTAATCTGGCAGAAACCATTAAGATATCGATGCGGTACCGCCGTATTGGACAATGCCGTTTTAATCTGGCAGAAACCATTAAGATATCGATGTTCTCGCGGTATGTGTAGATTATATTATCCCGGGGGTTGGTACGACGTGCATTACGGTTTTCGAGGATAATGAGGGGGCGAAGAACCTGGCACAAAACCCGGTGTGCACGTCGAACTTGAAGCACATCGATATGCGACCCCTTTTTGCGAGAGCTTATTATTTTTTGGGAGATATTTGGATATTCGAGTTTGAGTTTTTGAGCAGTGCAACATCCCGCCGCTACGTGTGTTACACATTTCATCGTGCACGGAGGAGGGCGGATGCTTTTTGCCGCGCAGAGTACGATTAAATCAAGTTTCTGCGGTTGTTTGCGTTTTTGTATAATGCGGAGTTTGTTTTTCCTGGTTCAGTTAGGCCCGGGGTACCGGTATCTCGCGGAAATTGAGAATAACCAGGAAGGAGTGTTTAATTTTCAGAATGGATAATATATTTGAGTCAATTTTCGAGAATTATGCTGTTTGTACCTGGTCATTTCCGAGAATAAAATAATTGTCGTTTTCACCTGGCAATGATTTTCGAGAGCAGTTAATGTTTGCAGTATGAGACTGTTGTTACTTGGTTTGAGACTCGGGGGACTTTTTGACTTGAGGATTGGAATTTTGGTTTTGAGTTTGTTGGGGTTCTGAGTTTGATATGAGTTCATTACGATATGACGATGTATCAACCCTGTGAAGTCGTGCCTTGTCATGCACAAAGCGGGGGGGATATTAGTATGTGTTCGTCGTGTATAATGAGGAGGGGGGATGTTGGTTGTCCTCATGAACACAACGGTTATGATGTTATGATCCACATTATATATCAGGGAGTTCCATATGTTGGCAAGGGATTCATGTTTAAGGTGTAAGGGGACTACTTGGCCGGATGTTTTTCCGGCATGATTTACCATTCACCATGCTCGCAGTTTTGCTCCATATGAGACCGAACCAGGCTCGATGGTTTTGGAGGTCCGACAATACAAATGAGCTTTGCGTGAACATCTGGGAGTCTTGCTTGTCCCACGTTCGCCCATATAAGACCTGTCAATGCTGAGAGGTGGCATCTTATAAACAAAGACTCCCCTCCATTCATGACACGGGTCACAATATGCTGCTGCTGTGACAACTCTCACCTTGGCCCCTACGTCGACCATCCTGGGCGTTGCCCCATCTGCGCTAACATGGGTCGACAGCTCGTGACCCTCGTCATCGGCACCCCCTCCTGCGCTTCCTGTTGCAACACCCAGGGTTCGATGCCACAGATCGTGGGCCCGGCGACAAGCGACGCTGGGAGCTAGTCTCAGCGGGAGTCGAGCAGCGTGCATGTCGAGATAAAATGAGCTGTTGGCTGGCTGCAGTTGGCGACTGCTTTCAATTTGTTCTTCGTTCTTCAACACAAATCAGGAGGACGAGACTTAAAGTCTTGCGGATGAGCTCCAGCGTGTTCTTCGTACTCTAGTCTTGTTGTCCACTGGGTAGAGCCTTTCGTCTGTAGCACTGTTCGTCGCGTCTATACACTGCTGCTACCTTGCGTGTGTGCATCCGCGCTGCTACAGACATCGTGGAGCCCAAGCACAGCAATAATTGTTGGCGAGGGCGTTCGGGGTTCAGGTTCGGGTTCGGGTTCTCTTTTTCGTAAGTTATACAACGCGGTTCAAGGCCATTGAACTCCCGAAAAATCAAGTTTGATTTTCAATTTTCACGACAGCCCAGCATAATCAGATACTACGCTGTTGGATCATAATGCACGCCCAGTCTCAGATCAGCCCGGCTTTATACAGCCCAGCGGCGCAGCGTAGCGCCGTGCGGAGGCGTGCGGAGCCGTGCGGTGCGGTGCCGTGTGCCCTTCGCTGCGGTGCTGTGTCGTGCTGCGCTGTGTGCTTTCTTTCGAACAAAGAGCAGTACCGGGTATAATTCGTGTTGTTGTGCACTACCTTCTTTTTTCTTTTTTTAACAATGTACTTCGAAGTATGTAGTTGATCTTTCACGGCCCCCTGTTTTTTTTTCCCCCCACGCAAACTACCCCCGTACTGCCGATCAGAACGTAACACCGGTAACAAACGCACACAACACAGCTGAGCACAACAGGGCACTTTGCTCTGCACAAGCAGCTCTTGGCATTATCATATCGCTATTCGCACTAAATCATGGGCCTCTTCTTTCCTCTTCTGCCCCCTTTAAAATTTGATGCGCGAGCGTGGCGGGCGGCGTGGTAAGTTGAAAGTTGAGTTTCAATAATTCAATCGGTCGTGCTCAAACAGACGTTTTGCAATTTTTTATAAAAAAATACCCTGGTAGAATGATCAAACTCTGATTCCAAGTATCTTGTCCGCAGTTTGTCCGTGCGGCTGCGAGGCTGGCGCCGGGTGCTGATTATGATTTCTTGGAACTATTTCAAATACGTCGGGTGTGTGTTCGATCGATTGAGTGGTTGCATACTCAAGCCCAAATAAATATAAAATTCTGTCTCTACATACGGCAGTACCAGCGACTGGAGGTTGGTTGTTGCATGATGTACTGGCTTCCATTTTGCGAATTTTGCCGAAAGGCACGGAACACGGAACCTTCGCTTGTTCTGCGTTTCTCTTACTCTTTTTTTAATATATTTTTAATGTTCCAAAACCACACCAGACGAAGCGCGAGCGATCGATGCGCCGCGTCCTAGTTCAACTTTTCATTGATTCACACCAGCAGCACTGGGCGTTACATCGGGTCTCGGGTGCCGTAGGTGCTCGACTTCGAGACCCGCGAATATCGCTTGAGCGCTGAGTGGACGCTGCCGCTGCTGCGCTGGTGGGCCTACCGACGCGGCCGTCGTATTACTCTGTGCAGCGCAACCATTTTTTATTATTGCGCCGCTTCGTCCTTCGGCCATCGAAGGTTCTGCCAGAGACAGCGGGAGACGACCTGAGCACGCCCCGCCCGCTACCACAACAGCATGGCCATCATCTGGACCTTCTCCGCTAGTTGCGTGGTGGTCTTGGTGATATGGCTTGCACTCAACGCTGCGTCGAGGTTCATCGCGGTTAAGCTCGAGCTCTTGGAACCCCAGGCGGCCAACAACAGCGGCGGGCTCTCCTACTTGCATATATTCATCGGCCCCGGCAGCTTGCGAGCAAGGCACATACTCCTCACGAAGAAAACCCTCAAGATCGCCTCGAGCTACCTGATAGGACTGCTACCTGCAGATGTCACCGAGGTGCGCGTCGATCAGTACAGGCTGAAGCTAAGCTGGGGCCTGACGAGATTCGTGCGCGCGGTGGTGACCGGTGGCACCCGGGAGAAGGTCCGTTGCAAGCTTTCAGTGCGTCTGATCGGGGTGCATGTGACAGTCAAGGGCAATGGGCTGGATGCCTGGCGCGGGCAGGAGGAAGCGGTAGCTGCGTGTGTTGAGGGCATGAACCACTTCAACGCGAACCGGCTAACGTCGCTCATTGACGGAACTGCGCCTGTAGAGGGTGCCTCGCCGAGCGCCCTGTACAGGTTCATCGACAGCATTATCAACGGACTGGACGTGGAAGTGAAAGGATTTCACCTCAAGCTTGAATCGGAGCATCATCACGACCACAATGGCAGCAGCAGCGCTCCTTATGGCTCCACCCTTGGGTCCGGCACTCGCCCGCAGCTTCCCATACCAGGAGCATTGCCAGCAGGTGAGCAGCCGCGCAGTAGTAGCCTCGGCCACTCTGCGGAGAAGGGATGGGTTCTGGGAATACAAGTGGGCTATTGTCGCTTGTTCAAGAAAGGCGACCCGACCAAGGAAACGCTGGAAATCACACCTCGAGCTGTACAGGTGAGGGCGTTCGACCTCTACTACAACGTAGACGAAACGTGCGCTCAGCATCGCCGCAGCAAAACCGGCAGAGTTCCTCGGACCGGTGCTGGTGCCGAGTCCGGCGGCACCGCAGCCTTGCCGGGCTTATCAGACTCAGAAGACACGGACATCGATATCCCGTTGCTGCCAAAGCTTTCAACTGCGGCCAAACAGAACAACAGCCTGCTGGAGGTGGAGGAGATAAACGGAACCCTCTTGTTCCCGGACGTGATGTGCGTCCTCCTCATGCCGGGGCGGCAGCCGGGGGGCCAGGGCAAGCTCCTCGGTCTCAACCTCGAAGGCATGAAAGGCGTCGTGGTCCAGCTCGAACCCGTCCAGGTGTACGGCCTCCTGACCGACACGCTGCCCATGCTGGCGATGATGGGGCCGTACATGGAGTGGTACGCCGAAACCGAGCTGCAGTGGCACAAGCGGGCGTACGCTCGCCGCGGAGCTACCCCAAACGACGCCAAAAAGCTCGAGGAGTACGCGGATGCGCTGGGTGTCCCCACTCGCGCCAGTGGCGACGACGGTGGCGACGGCGACGGCGGCATCGTCGATGGCGGCGGCCACGGGGGCAAGAAGGGGAATGCTACCAAGCTGAAGGAGCTCGACAAAGGCCTGTCCCTCTCGCAGATCATGCTCATGAGGATGCGGGTACGCAAGTGGGACGTAGCGCGCCCCAATTGCGTGATGACGACAGCCATGTATCTTCTCGACTCCATGGATCCATTCCACGGAGATCCGATCGACCAGTTTATCGGGGATCTCCGGACGGGCAGCGACGTTCCTGGAGGCGGTAGCGGCGGCGGCAGTGGGAGCTGGGAGGGTCCTGAGCGCTTCGAGGCAGGATGGGGGGAGCAGAAGGGTGGTGCGGCTGGTGAAGAGAGCGGAAGTTCATCGTCTGACGATTCCGATGAGGAGTCGCATTGTGCGTCGTTGGGGTCAAGGGGGGCTGCGCTGCGGAGTGGCGCGCTCGCGCTGGAGACTTCGAGCGAGGAAGAGAGCAATCGGCTCGAGTCCCTACTGTACTTCGCCGCGCAGGTCTGTGATAATTATGGCGGGTAAACAACTCTGTAGGATAACGTTTTGTTGATGTTCACCCTGATAACATCCATAGGAGTCATATGTGTTCAAAAGATAAAACATCAGCTAAAACCAGCCACCGGCGAATCACGCAGCTTGCAAAGATGAGTGTCGACCCTAAATTTAGTGAACTCGCAGCTGACGCGTTAATATTTTTTTTGTAAATCAAGTAGTATCACGTCGTATGATAGGTGTGTGCCGGTTGAATATAATCTCAACTGGTGCGAGGTATTCCGTTTTTTTCTTGTGCGCAATTACCCCACTATCTCCTGAATTATGGACCGTTCGGTCATTAGTATCAGTACAAAACGGTCCTGCCATTTCCGGATAGAGTGGTACGTGGCACCGGCGTACTCTTTTAGTTTTTTTTTTTTTGCTCGCCCCTACGCGTCCGTACGCACCTCGTGGGGCTGCTTCTTGATCTGGGCATGCCCTCCACCCCTATCCGTCAGCTCGATTGCCATCGCAAATGTTGCGGTCAGCTTCTGTTTACCAGATCACTCTGTAGCTGTGCGCGTATCTTACTTTTGTTACCCGGGGCTAATGATACTGCTGTTTCATAATATTGTTCACCGCGGAGGTACGTCGATAGCAGCAGTAGAAGCAAAAGTAGCAGGAGCCTACCCAACCAATAGGAATACACCTTACAAGTGAACTCCCTGACATCATGATGTATCCACATTGCTCAAGCTAGACTGAGCCATGGTGCGTCTACGTAAGCATAACATATTTTAGCGAGTTTGGCTCGATGAATCTCCTGCTCGACATCGCTTTCCTCAGGCATGCGCTCTCGCCAACGCGGAGCAGCCCATACTGATGGAAATCGACCTCAAAATGTCAGCCCAAGACGTGGCCATCCTGATTTCCCATCCGCTCTGCGAGCAACGCAGCGGCAAGCGCAAAGCAATACCGAGCAGAGTCGTCGCCGGCCATGGCGGCGACGGCAACGACGATGACGACAGTGAACCTCCCGAGATCAACGGAATTCAGCACCAGCTCAGCTCAGGATCGGTGACGCTCAGCGACGGTGAAGGGCAACTGAGCACGTCTGAAGCGATTAAGCGGAGGGACGCTCTGCACCTGCCGGCGCTTGCGGCCGTGACGACGATTGAGGTGAGGAAAAACTTGTGAGGCGTGCTTGTTTATTTAGCCCTCGAATACTTGCGTCGTGGGCTTACCCTTCGACGCGAGAAAGCGCGTTTTTGTCTGGCATTCGTTTTTTGTTGTTGTTTGGTCCGCGTTTTTATATGGCATTCGTGTTTTTTGTTTTGTCCGTGCTGGTCGAGGAAGGGTGCATGGAGGCCGCATGTGGGCTGGTGTAGTGAAGGGCGGGACGAGATTTTCTCGTACCTTTGGGCTCCTCGCTTCTGTATTTGCGTTGTGTGTGTCTTTACCGATTCGTCGCTCGGCCACCGTATGAGTGGTGACCGAAGGCGAATGCCCTTTCGCAACAACCATTTCACCTTGCATCGCCCCGAATTGCTGTTTTGACGAACAAAAAAGGCAATGCATGTGCACAGGCGTATTCGTGTTTGGCAGGGCGTAGGCAACCGGCCTTCCTGCTTTAGCACGATATACAGCGGTGGATTTTGATTGGAGTTGGTGAGCACTCGGGCTGCATTCTCGGTTGCGTCAATTCTAAACATGGGCACTTTTCTGGCGGCTAGTGAGGGTCGCCATCGAAGCTAAGACCCGCGGGCAAGGAAGAGTTATCATACTGCAAGCGGCAGTTTTCGATGCCAGGGCCCCGTAAAAAATGCGGTACCGCTCTCTACCGGTTTATTAACGCGTCGTTCAACTTCCGTGCGGACATGATCGTCTGGCGATTCACGGCACTTACATGGGGCACTGTACAAAATATCGCCCACAATTAAATGTGCGTACGAAGTGAGTAGGAAGCGGTTGGTCGAGGCGAGGTGGCTGTTATGTTGTTCAGCGTTTTTGTTTTTAGTGACGTTGGTACCTTGACACAAAGGCTCCGCTCCCGGGCGGCTGACGCTGCCCGCTACGCGCGCGCAGGGAAGAATACAACACAATATGAAGGGGGCAGAGAGAAGAGCCCCATGAGTTTGGTGCAACTAGCGATTTGATAATGCCAAGAGCTACTTGTGCAGAGCTGATTTCCCTGTGCTGTGCTGTGTGCTTTTTGGCGATGTCACGTTCTGATCGGCAGTACGGGTGCAATTTGCGAAACGAAAAAATGAAGAGGGGGAGGGGGAGGACAATCAAAGAAAGCAAAAATTTGAGCACACATGTACATACCGGTACCTGGTACCTGGTACTTCGCATGCTACCTGGTGCTGTGTGTTCGATAGAAAGCACAGCGCAGCACCGCACCGTACCGCAAGGCAAGGCACGGCACCGCAGGCACCGCACGGTGCTGCGCTGCGCGCTGCTGAGCTATAGCTGAGTTGAGCTGAGCTGGGAGTTCTTTTTTTGTGATTCTACAATGTAGTACGTGCAAACCTGGTGTGGTGTAACTCGACACTGCTGTATGATACTTGGTCGAGTGAGACCTGGCATGTACGAAACATAAGTACCGCACAGCTGCAGCACGGCACAACACCGCACAGCACCGCCCCGCACGGCAGGACACGGCCGCCCCGCACGGCAGGGCACAACACCGCACGGAACGACGCGGCGCTGCTCTGCTGAGCTAATGCTGCGGTGCGCTGCTGAGCTGAGCTGAGCTCAGCTGGCACCTGGAGATGATGATACTTCGAAGTATGCGTAAACAAAACAATAAAATGGAGACGCCAGGTTTAGACGTGCAAAACACGGCGTGTGTTAGGTGAGGAGCTCTGTTTCAGGCATCTGAGCCCGCTCAGCAGTCTGGAAAGGAGAACATTCAAAGTTAGTGTGTGACAAGAAAAAAATGGAGGCCGCTCAGGAAACGATATTATAAAATTATTCGAACGACGTCAGCTGTGAGTTCGAAGAATTTAGGGTCGATACTCATCGTTGCAAGCTGCGTACTGTATCTATCCCCGTCTTCACTAAGTTTCATAAATCAAAAGTTAATATAAGACGACATTGTACTACTGTACTGTATATTACCTATCATGTATAGCCAATTAACATACCAATAATTACGTGAACACTTTGATGTTCTAATAAGGGCAATAACCAAAAACGGGTATACCAGGTCACTTTCCTACCAAAAACGGGTACACTCTAAAAACAAGTGAAAAACGCACCCCACGAGCCACGCGATTGGTCAGAAAACATTTGTATCTGGTTTTGAGAGATAATGTCCCGGGTACACCCGTAAATGACCATTAAGTTTGGCTTTCACCCGTTTTTGATTGTATCTAAGCCAATCAGATGCCTTCATATACATTGTACCCATTATACCCAATCAGAGGTAATGCATTGACCCCCTATATACGAACATCGCTTTCGCTCGGACGGAACGCCATCGTGGTGCCTGAAAGAAAGGCCAAGAAGTTCACAGCAGCTTCGACCCCCTTCCACATTAAACACCACTTCACCCCTGTCACACACGTAGCTGAAGAAGACAACCCAGCAGGAAACTGGCGTCCCTGTATCCGTCAGCACCGCCACGCGTGCCCGCAGCAACATCCTCCTTACTGATGCCACCGAGGTTGCCAACTCGTACCATAATTTTTGCCCCAGGCGTATTTTCAGGCTCTCTCCGACGCGTCGTACAGGGAGTGTTTTCCATGAATACCTGTTGCCTGGTATTAATGTGAGAAAACAACAACAATCATATCGATAGGGCCCATCATATGCCAGGTACCAGGTGAACGTAAAAAGGCCCATACGCGAAAGAAAAACTGAAAGGTTTCGTCATCTACATAATACCTGGTATATGTCTACACGGACTTGATATTGCGAGTTAATGTGAGAACAACAACAACAACAACAACAACAACAACATACGTGCTGAGGGGCCGATCATACTCGTTTACCGGCTCGTATGATACAATTACTACCCTACAATTACTGCTAAATGATCACATCGTACAACGGTCCATGTTTGACGAGTACTACGTGGTACATATCGTTGTACGAGTACGAATGAGTGTGATCACACCAACAAATACACGTATTTCATTATCGCTCGCTCGTTCGCTCGCCCGCCGTCGCTCTTGTTACTACTATGTCCCATGGTCATAGGGATGACACTCTGTTTTGAAGTAATGAATACAGTACATGTTTGACGAAAAGGAGAGGGTTATGACCTTCGGGAACCGAAAGCGGCGTAACCCGTGGTTTGTTTGGACGCGAAATAATTTAGGGTTGTTGTTCCATGCTCTGGTAACGGTCCACCACACGGTAGTTGGTGGCCATCACTCTTCGGTTGACTCGCGCAGCTAGGTAAGCCCGCACGTCGGAGGGCAAGGGACGGTACCGTGTAGGCTGTGCGACCAGAGAAGAGGCAAGTGTTAGTATCCGGCCAGCGACCCAGCATTAGGTCGGCTCTCGTGATATTTCTAGTGGTTAACGGAGGGAGAGACGGGATTTAGAGTAGAGACCACCAGTGGAATACCGTCAAGGTTGGTTGCGGTAGATTGGTCTCTCGGGGTGCTCTCCCTCCCAAGTCACAGAAACAATAATAACCAAGCAATTCGAAAGATATCAAACAAATACTCGTATACGTGTACATATCGTAGTACGAGTACGAAGAATGAGGGTGATCATGACAACAAATGCATGCATTCAATTACCAACTACACAACAGACATATACCTTGTACGAGTACACCTCATGTCTAGCGTCAGCAGGCCAAAAAACGAGAGGTTCATCGGCTGGCAGTCGCGTGGCTCGTGGGGTGCGTTTTTCACTTGATTTTAAACTGTAACCGTTTTTGAGAAAAAAGTGACCGGGTATACCCATTTTTGGTTATTGCCCTTCTAGTAACCTCTCATTAAGTGATGCTTTATCAGGTAGTAGCAGGGTACCGGTTAGGCCCTTCTTAAAGCAGTAAAAGGGTGCTTGTGTACTTCAGGAGGTGGCGAATATTGAGCAAAATATCTATATCGTATTGTATTTTCTACTATACTGCTGTAGCATGCACATGACGGATGGTTTGTAGGTGGGTGGCTTAATCAGGGTTATTGGTACTTGTGATGTTGGTACTTGTGGTATAATGACTTGAGTTTTTTCACTATAATGGAGGGTCTTGGCATACTTCGGGAGTAGGTAGCGAATTTTGAACAAGATGCAATACACCTGTTTCTTACGGTATTTTGGACTATTACACTGCTCCAGTATACAAGTATACACGGCTGATGTTTTGTTGGTTGATGGTTTCATCATGGTTGTTGGTACTTGTGGTATAATACGCATAAGGACACACAACTCGTAATGCGCGCGATCGGAGTATCACACACAGCTTGCAAAGATGACTTTCGACGAAATGTTCGATCTCACAGCTGGAGTGTATTTTCCTTTTTTAATATAATACGTGGGTACGTTTTTCCGCCTGATGAAGGTGGTTCTGTTATTTTATCTGCATGCAGCATTTAATTTATTTCTTCCACCATAAGACCATTTATCATACAGTCGGATTCCGCCAGTCGAAAATGGCCCTTTTCGACTGGACTCTTTTTCGCCTGGATTCTTCTGGTCCTTGTTCTTATCGTCAGTCGAGTCGATTTTATAGTTTTTGTGCTCTTCCTAGAGGCGGTTGGTGTGAGGGAGTATTGCTGTATGGCAGTCGAAAATCTGTTGGCAGCTCTGTGCTTCGCGCGTTCTTCGCCAGCAACGCGTGCTTCGCTCGCGATGAACCTTGCCCAAGCGGGTTGGTGGCCTTGGGCTTAGCCGAAAGCCGCCAAAACTGCGTTCTTGGCGTTGCACTCAGCCGAGATCCGCCACAGCTACAGCAGGCGTAGCCGTTGTTGGCAAAATGGCATCAATAACGCGCGCTGCTGCCGTTGTGTGATACACGCTGCTGGCAAGCGGGGCTAGGAGTGCGCCACGCTGACTTGCGGCGAGAAGCAACAGCAGTGATAGCCAAGGCAGCGTCGACGCTGTTGTATGATACGGCTGTGTGATACCTGGTATGGGTGTGTGGGCGTGTGGGTGTGTGTTTTGCGGTTGGATGAGCGATGCGATGGGTTAAAAAAACTGGTGTAAACCTTTTCGACTGAGTTTTTCGACTGGCAGATCCAGTCGAAAAAATCGATTTCTTAGACTGGACCCGCCAGTCGGAATTCTCAGTCGAAAAAAGTTGAGTCGAAAAGCCCTTTTTCGGCTATGCAAGAAAGCCCGATTTGGGCTTCAGTCGAAAACGGCCGTTTTCGACTGACAAATCCGACTGTATAAGAAATGGCCTATTGGCGGTTTTGGCATAGTTCGGGAGTAAAACGACAATAGTTATCTATACTCTAGCGGCGATTTTCGAGCAAGATCCAAACTGTCTGGTTCTTACTGTACTTTCTATTATTGTACTTCTCTAGCATATGCATGGTGGATGGTTTGTGGGTGGATGGTTTTGTTGGGGTTGTTAGTACTTGTAGTATAATATGCGGGTGAGTTTTTCTACTCAATGGTAGTGGTCCTGTTATTTTGTTTTTTGTTTTTTGGTGCATAAGAGCATTTGTTTTATTTTGTTTTTCGCCATTAATTGGCATTTTTCGTGCGTAGTTATCTGGTCAGATTTTACCCCCTTGATACGGGTTGTATCTAATAGTACCCGTGAGTAGAATGATTTCGGGCCGAAATCACCCATGGAGAATGATCGTGTTGACCCTGGCAGCATCCAGGGTAGTTACTCAACTATATATTTAGGATATAGTTAGCGTCTGCGCTGACGCGCAACGCAATGTCAACTCGACTCCATGACCGTCGGACAATGGAAGGGTCGGTCAAAGCGATTTTCTTGTTGTTTCGTCATGATATTAGCCCTAGATTAGTACGGAGTACCATATACGTACGTGCGCAACAGGGCTGACGGCTGACGCCAGAATACAAAGTTATACAAAATGCGATATCTCTCAAGCCAATTCTTACACGGTCGGACCGGTCAGCCGAAAAAGGCCCTTTTCGACTGGAGACCCAATCGGGCTTCTGATGCAGTCGAAAAAGAGCTTTTTAGACCGAATTATTTTCGACTGGGCGATCCGACTGCCATATCCAGTCGCAAAAAAATCGTCGATTCGACTGGATGTGTCAGTCGGATTGCCCAGTCGAAACGTTTTTGCAACCCCTCGCACACCACAAAATCACACACGTCAACACGCACATGCCAGGCACCACACAGCAGTACCCTACAACAACGCCGACGCTGACTTAGCTGCTATCACTGCTGCTGCTTCTCGCCGCAAGTCAGTGTGGCACGTTCCTAGTCCCGCCCTCCAGCAGCGTGTATCATACGATGGCAGCTGGCAGCAGCGCATGGTATCAATGAGATTTTCCCTACAACGGCTACGCCTGCTGTAGCTTTGGCGGCTCTCGGCAGAGTGCAACGCCACGAACGTAGCTTTGGCGGCTTTGGGCCATGTCCAACGCCACCAAACCCACCAAACCGCTTGGGCAACTGCTCGTCGCGCGAGACGCACGCGTTGTTCACGGAGAACGCACGGAGCACAGAGCTTCCAACCGACCTTTCGACTGCCATACAGCATTACTCCCTAACACTCGTAAACCCCCCAGCAGGAGGCCCAGAATAATCCAGTCGAAAAAGTTCCAGTCGGAAAAAGCCCTTTTCGACTCACGGATCCGGCCAGAATTGGCCTTATTGTACAGCTGCTGTCGAAGCATTTTTTTTATGTATTTCCCATCCGACAATGCAATGTTGCTGACCATAGCCCTAGATGTTGCTGTTTTTACTTTAGACCGGTGACACTGGAAGGCCAAAATTTTGAAATTCCCGAAGATCCCAGCCAAACTCTGCCTGAACGGTCGCCTATGGGTTGTAGATTTTGTTTTTGAAATTTTCCAGAATTCCGGAAAAAAATGATTTCTCGCCGCGATCTTGACCAACATCTGCTTGAGAAAGCCTCAAGCAGATCTTGGACTAGACGCGGCACAATTTCGTGCTCTCCACACACTTCATTCGACGAAATCAACGGTAGCGTCGTGAACTCTAAACGTGGCGAGCTTGTTAGGGGCTCCGACCCCCCCTTGGTGTACAGCGCTCACTCTATGGCTGGTGATTTGTGGCGGGCGCCGATCAGGCTTCTGTTCAAAACACATTTGGCGGCTGGTGTGTAGAAAACTGAGACAAAAACTCGCTATCGTCTCCCAACGGGCGTCAAAACAGCATTTGAGAGGATGTGACGTAAGACCATAGGACAACACAAGCACCCTCTCACGCCCTAGGGCTTGAATCGAGATGAACTCTTCAGTGCTGTCACCTACACTCATGTTACCTTGTCCGGAGCGAACAGCAGTGACCATGGGTTGTCTCTATCTCGAGATCGAACGTCAATCGTGTTTGGTGGGCAATGTTGATAAGGCTTGATGGAAAATGGACAATCTGACCTGTTTGACCGCATGACCAAAGAAAGGGCCAGAAAAAAATGTTTTAGTCGTTTTTTCCCCATAGCGACATTACCCAGAATCTTTCAGCAAATAACCCCCAAAAAAAGTTTGATTTTTTTTTGGCCAAACTATCGGTTTTCCTTTGTCATCGGTCTTAACTCGCATAATTAAGTCCGTGGTCACAAGACAAGCTCTAGTCCCTCTGGAGTGGATGAATGCCCCAGGGAAAAAAACAAAAAGCAAACCAAACGTAGTACACCCATATGCCATAGCTGAAGCAATTCATGCATGCGTAAAAAAATAAAAACCACTGAAATCGGAAATCAGCCTACGTCCGTGTGAGGCCTATACTGGTACTTACGCCATTTCTTATACAGTCGGATTTGTCGGTCGAAAACGGCCTTTTTCGACTGAAGCCCAAATCGAGCTTTCTTGCACAGTCGACAAAGGGCTTTTTCGACTCAACTTTTTTCGACTGAGAATCCCGACTGGCGGATCCAGTCGAAAAACTCGACTTCTTCGACCGGATCCTCCAGTCGAAAAACTCATTCGAAAAAGTTTTACACGTGTTTTTTGAACCGATCGCATCGTTCATCCCACCACTAAACACACACCCACACGGCCACACGGCCACACACCCATCCATACCAGGTACCACACTGCAGTATCATACAAGGCGCTGACGCTGGCGTGTCTATCACTGCTGTTGCTTCTCGCAGCAAGTCAACGTGGCGCATTCCTAGTTCCGCTCGCCAGTAGCGTGTATCACACGACGGCACCAGCGCGCGGTATCGATCCTGCCAACAACGGCTGCGCCTGCTGTAGCTTTAGCGGCTCTCGGCTGAACACTCCACGAACGTAGCTTTGGCGGCTTTCGGCTAAGCCCAAAGCCACCAACTCGCTGGGACGAGGGTTCGTCGAGCCGTTGCTCGCGGAGAAAGCGCGAAGCACAAAGCTGCCAACCGATTTCGACTGATGTACAGCAGTACTCCCTCACACCAACGGCCTCTAGGAAGAGCACAAAAACTGTTAAATCGACTCGACTGACGATAAGAAGAAGGACCAGAAGAATCCAGTCGAAAAAAGTCCAGTCGAAAAGAGCCGTTTTCGACTGGCGGAATCCGACTGTATAATCAATGGCCTTACGTTTCAAGACTCGCATCTGAAACCGACTACACCGCATGCTACCCAGGGAACCCAACCAACGTACAACTCCGAGGGAAAAATAGGAACTCGTAAAACAACATTAATAGTAAGGGCAAAATTAAATATGTCGTATTAGCGAATCACGAATGAACGCATTAACCATTTAATGTTGCAGGTCGTATGTATCATAGCGCAAATCGACACAAACAAATGCTCAAAACGTAGCTTTGAACAGCGTGTCGAGTAGCGCGAACGTATTATTCTTTGTACCTCCATCGGACAATGGAAGGGTCGGCCAAATTGAATTTGTTGCTTTGCAGCCCTAACGAAATACCTGGTACAACAGCCGGTCGCCCCGGTGGTCTAGTGATTACCCTTGAATACTACTAGCGTTGGTTCTCGAGTTCGATTCCCACCGTGGTGAGATTTGACTTCATGTGCGTAAATGCAAAAAAAGAAAAGAAAAAGGATCAACTGCTGAGAGCGCCTAGCAGCGTGGGCAGGTACAATTCGACGCGAGGCGACGAGGAAAGAAAATGCTGAATTATTCTCGCGATAAAAATGAAGGCACGTACCGTAGTGGGGAAGGGGGAGGGGGGCCCGCTATGTGATCCCGGTCTGAGTTACTTCTGGGAGGGAGCGCGAGAGTAGTGCGAGGACAATAAATGGGAAGAAATAAAACAAAAATGGTACCTACAAACAAAACAAAATCAGACCTTACAACACGGAAAATATGTGTACCTCTTGTACCCGTCGATGACCTCAGCTATGCTTGAGGTTTTTCGAAGCAAAAATCCGGACCTAAAAATGACGGTATACTTCAGGGGTGCACTGTTTTTCAAAATACCGGGAGGGGTTCCGTGTAACACACGTTGTATACTCGTGAAAAAGGGAGAGAGATAGCACTCCGAGTGCGTAAGTAAGTAACGAAAAAACGAAACGCGACGAGTGAAGCACTCGAAGCGTTTTGGCCAATGGAGCGGGAACGTAGTCGTATAGCTATAATATCATACGGCGACGTATATCAGCAAAAAAATGCATCCTGTGGAGAACAGAAGAAGCACTGATGCTGCGGAAAGCCACAAACAAAACGAAAAAGAGGCCAATATAAACTTTCAAAACATGACGACCCTTTCACGGCCAATCTTTGACACATAATAGGTACTCCTCAACGTAATAGGCACTCACGTAGCTGAGGGACCGCGACTGCACGGTGACCACATCATGTGTACTATCGATGAAGAGGCATCAATATGGACGCTGCGTTCTGCATTGCATGGCCAAAGAGTCATACTGTATTTGCGATGTATGTGTATATTCACCTTGTAGTTTGTGACCACAGCACTCGCCTCTCTACAAGGAAGCATAGGCACGGACACTACGTGCGCTGGATGTAGATGGGTGGGAAGATCAGTTTGATATGAAGAACGCCCCCACACTGGGTGTTCTAGTGATCGATGTCGTTGGGTAGAAAACACGCATTCAATGTTAACTCTAACAAACACGGCGTCCCTGGTGGTTCATTAGCAAGCCGCGTAACTATGGAGGTCGATGTTGCGAGTTGAATCCCGCGACGAACTGAATCTTGATATTACAAAATTGTCCTGGCCGAACGTGCGAGAACGCGAGCTGGCGAAATTCGAAAGGCGGGGGCACGCCCCAGCGAAAAAACCGCGGGGAATTGCGGTCAGACGCGGTCAGAGGCGGTAGAGATCCGCAGACCAAAAGGTGACCAGGCCCGCCTGCGAACTAAGACAGGTATATTTATCTAGGTGCTGTGTGGCAATTAGTGTGACACCTTTCCTATTCAACGTACTCAAACTATGTTTCCTGGTCAAAGCAGGACTGGAAACGGATAAAATAGGATTAACGCCTCCTGGGCGAGAGACACCTGTACCGGAGAGAAAGTGTAAGATGCTCGGGCCACCCTTTTTCTTCGTAGAACCCAGGCCTTACTGTTTCTCCATAACCGAAGGATACCCTTAGTATTTATAGTGTTATTTATCAACTCCGTGTTCCATCACAAACGAGGGCATGGGCTATTGTCCGTACACGCGCTCCGTTTTCTGCCCCCTGAAGCGCTACCGTGGGCTCAACCGACCCCGTTGCTTGCGTCACGCACTTCTCTCGCGTTTGCCATCCGCGCCGCGCGGTCTCGAGACACGCCCGGCCGCCTGAAAAAAACAGGGCGTGTGTTCGAAACGTTCGCGTGTAGTTGCCGTGCTCACGTCTTGCCGCCCCCCTGCCTAACCAAACGGAACTAACCCTAACCCTAACCCTAACCCTAACCAAACGGAACGAAGAGCACGTCTCTCCTCCTCCTCTTGCGGCCCTGCGCAGGTGTGATGATACCTCCCTCGGCTCACGCTGATTTTCGTATGCTGCCATCGTTTTTGAATACCAACCCCGATCTTTACCAACCCTGCGATTTTTTTGCCCTCGACCTTTTCTTGTCCAGAACTTTGGCTTCGGCTTCAATATGTTCATGGGATCTGTTGCCTCCTCGACCGAGGACGTGTCCTTTTGCGCCTCATACGGAGGCGAGGAGAAGGAGGAGCCCCCCTCTCTCCAGAGCGATGGGCCGCAAGCGCAGGCTGCTGCTTGCCCGGGCACTTTGGGATCCAGCGACTCGGAAAACGACGAGACGTCAGTGCAGTGCTACACGTTCTCGTCCACCATTTTGCCGAACGCCAAACGCATGCGCTTGCACGCGCCAGCACGGCTTGGCCAGGGGGCGGACCTTCGCGTTGAGGACATGGGAGGCATTGAGGTCTGTGATGGGGTGTCGTCCATGAGCCTGGAGCTGACTCTGGGCGGGGCGCGGGTGACAGACTTCGGGGGGCTTGAATACAACTGCGTCCTGCCCACTCTGATCGGTGGGCAGGCTGCGGTCTCCGCCGACGGGAGTTCTGTTGCCATCGACGGCGGTGAAGGGTTGACGACGTTGAAGCTCGCACTGTACGGTGTGGGGGGTCTCGAGGTACAGTTTGATTGCGCGAGCGTCAGCGTCGTCGCGCTTCCGGGGAGGATCATGGCTATCCTCGACGTTGTCTTGGCCTGCCTCATGGGGAGCCCCTCTGCGCGCGAGGCTGCGCAGTTGGACGCTCTGGAGGAGGAGGTGGCGGAGGAGGAGGAAGAGGAGGCGACCGGTGGTTTCGGAAGTGAGGTGCTTGCGCCGAGCTCGAGGTGGAGGGCTCTAGACAACGTCCGCGGCACGTACTTGTACTTCGGGAGGATGCATGCGCGAGTTGCGTTCAACGTGCATGGGTTCGCGCTGCTCCTGCCGCAGGACGAACGGGATGCGTTCACCAACGTCATCATGGCACAGGCAAGATCGGTCGAATTGTGATGAGTAAAGTATGATCATTTGTGTTCCTTGTCTCTCGTGCGTGGTCTTTGTACGCTATCCTCACAAGCACTTTCTATGTTATGGTACCTGGCATCCCTGTTCTTGTTTTTTGAGCAGTGGCTGTGGACCCAGAACATTTCATAGCTACCAGGTACTTTCTTTCCATGTCAAGCGATGCGCGTTTTCTACAACGCGTTGTCCTGCATGCCGGGTTTGTTTGGTCGAAGCTGTGTTTGTAGGTCGGCAGGTGGATGCCCGCGCAAAAGCAGCGCGGATACGCAGAACCTCCTCTTTGCTCTCGCCGCGTTTCCCGCCTCTTTTGTCGAGTTCAAACCCCGATCTCGTCCTCGGCCTCGTCTCGCCGCGCCATTCGCGAAAAACGCGCATGCCGGCAGCCTCTCTCGTCTCCGCCAACCGTGCCCTCCAAGATGTTTTCAGCTTTCCGCATCTTTGGACAGTTTTAATGCCGCTTGTACGACCGCGATCGCGGAAACACATAAACGCTTTGGATACCGTGTTTTGCCACCCCCCGTCCACCGCCCCTGCCCCGCCTTGCACGCCCACAGTGCTCAGGGATGACCATGGACGTTAACAGTGGCCGCGCGGTGGAAACTCTGCAGATGAACATAGACTCTTTCTCCATCGCTCCTTGCGTCCAGAGGGAAGCATCCTCGAAAGGCGCTATCGCTGCCTGCCGCCTCCTGCACGAGGCGGGCGTGACGGTCAGCCTGCGAGGGCCTGTGCCCAAACAGCTGGAAGTGATGCGGGCGGGCTTCCCCCTCAAGGTGCGGGCGACTCTCGCTTTTTGGTTCTGCTAGTACGCACTGGAGTGGCCCGTCTGTGCGGTAGAAATCGTCTTACGAGCGAATATAAAGCTATAATTTACTCGGCGGCGACATTTACAGACCTCTTTTTAGATGGCTGAGGCCTTTTTTTTTCGTGGTTAAGCAGTGAAGTTTCGACCGCCGGTCCTATCGAATCATCACAACTTTCCACCAACGCATACAAGTTGCCAACAGATGTGAGCATCCTGCTGTGCGAGTTCTTGGCGACAGGCACTTGTTGAAAACGCGTTCCAAAACCGAACGACTTGTGGCGAAGGTTGTCCTCTGGCGCTATGGCAGTCCGGTAGTGTGCATCCTTATGGACGCGTGTGCGTTGAGGCGAGATTTTGTTGACATTCGCACCCACTTTTGGTGAAGCGACGGCAAAGCCTCGATGAGGCTGGGGACGTGACCGGTGCTGGCCCAACGGGATGCAGTTTCAAGTGGTTCTTTACTGTACGTAGTATTAATAGTGTGACTTTCCCATCACTTTCTTGCTTGCTAAAATACATACTTCGAAGTATATATAAAACAACTTTTCCCGTCACCTTGCACGCGCATACCAGGTATGTGCGTTGCAAATCTGCTCGTTTCTGACGGCTTAGTGGCGTCGCATTATGCCTTCACTATGTTATACACGTTTGGTAATGCGCGACAGGATCTGGGCTTGTTCCCTATTCACGAGAGGCGGATAATCCTCCCGGTCAACATGCGGCTGAGTTACGAGACCGAGGTGGGCCTCCGTATGGAGGACGCCCCGGAGGCACAGACCAACACCCTCGTGGACGACATGATCCGGCACAACGGTTCTATCCCAAGCGACGTTAGCGATGCCGACGTCCAGGCAAAGGAGGACGTCGCTAGGGCTGAGGCCAGCCAGGTGGGGAGGGAGAACCCGCGCTTTTGTGACAGACGCCTAAGTTCCGTGCGTGCCTAGGCTTGGTCGTTTTTATTTTCTCTCAGGAGAGTTGCATGCATATGTAGGCGTGTTCGCTTTGGTTTCCTCTCAGGGGAGTTGCCTGCATGCATGGATGGATTAGCTCGTTTTGATTTCTCTCCGTGGGAAGCTTTCGTTTGCGGCGAGGCATGACCACGCGCATTCCTTCGTATGTTTGTTGGTCCTTTTGTTATTTTTTTTTTTTGCCGTGTAATCACGTGTTTCGTTCCGGCGACGCTGCTGTTCCATCGACTGTTGTTGTGTTTGCCCTGCGTTTTCCTTGTTACTTAGTGTTTGTGAGAGTGTTGCTTTTGCTGCCACTGCTTTCTCCCTCTTGCTCTCGTGGCTTCATACCAGCATACATAAAGCGCACGCAGACGGTATCGACGCTGGGGGGGCAGTAAAACCTCAGCATGGTGCCCGCAAGTGTCAGGGCTGCCTATTTCGTTTGCCGCCCGTCAACCTAAGAATTGCATTGCAGAAGACACGACTGGACTTTCAGCGTTGCCGCCGTCGCCGTTCCGCGTCGTACCCCTTTTTCTCTGGTACGGTGAAACAGCTCGCTGCGATTGCCCTGTTGGGGCGTGAGGAGTCCGGAGAATCGAACAAGGGCGACAGGTCTGGCCAGGGTCCTGGTGCGGAACCTGCCTTACCTGGACTCTACGTACAGACCGAGATCAAGTTGCATGTCAGCTCGGGCCTGCGAGTCAAGGTGATCGGTCGACAGGGGGTGTGGGGGGGGTCGAGTTGCTGATGGCGGTCGACCGTCAAAGGTTCGAAGGTTCGCTTTGTGTGTGTTTTTTTTTCGCTTGGACTTCGCTCAGCACGTCGCTGCTCGAGGGACCGGCTCTACAACTCCGTACGAAGAGTTGTATGTGGACATTGTTCAACTGGACGCCACCGTTTCTTTGTTGACCGTACGTGGAAGTTGTTGGGCACTAGAGGGCGAGATATATCGATTAGCACAGTAGTACCTGCGCTGGATACCGCGAGTGAGAGGGCGTTGATATACATCGGTTTACGGTTGTGGAATTTTGTCGAAGCCCGACAAAGTTGCCCCAATACCACTTGTGCTGTGTTATCGCGACTTCGCCCTCGAGCTAGTATACAACCCGTGGGTTTTGGGTGTTTTGATGTCGACGCGCGCTGCGCAGCACCCCGCACGCTCTCTCTCCCTCCCCACGAAACATGCTGGATTAATTCCTGGGGAGCTGCTTGCTATATGGGGATATGGTGGTACTTTATCGCGGGCGAGCGGCGGCGGAAGCTGACTTTACGTCGTCCGTTAATGCTACACTTCGCTTGTTCAACAACAACCAACCGTCTGCGCTGTGGTGCGTACTTCTTGTGGCCCGTAGGCTACTCCTCCAAACGGGCTGGCGTGATGTTTTTTTATTCAGGGCAGTTATTATCTAAATAATAATGATAAAAATCCACGAAAACACGACGTGCTCCGTCTCGGTATTGTAGCGATGCGAGGGGCTACGCTCTTAAGACTACGGGCATGCATGAAAATGAGTACCCCCGCCCCCCCGCGTATCGATCCTGAAAGGTGACCGACCTCGACCTAGCGGTTTTGCAAGGCATCGCGACATCGCTCGTTGCTGCACTCAGCCCAGCCCCGACCGACGATTCCACGGCGACGTCGGGAGGAAGAGGGAGTGCTTCCTTAACATTCGCCCTGGACAAGGCTCAGCGCCGCATGGTTGCTAGCCTGCGGCAAGCGTTCCGCCTTGCTGACATAAACCGGGACGGGGAGCTGGATCGTGGCGAGGTCGAGGAGCTTCTGCGGCACCAGCTTGAGCAGCAGAGCCTCGAACCCGCGCAGAGGGAGGCGGAAGTTTCGCAGTTTATCTCGTAAGTGCAAGCGCAAGGCGAGGTACTACATATAACAGCGAATCAAAGGCTAATGCCTTTGGAACTGCTCTCACATTTGCCTGGACGAAACACGTGGAATGTTAGTGTAGGCTTGGTTTTGCAGTTGTAAAAGGGCTACGTAAGGTTATTGCTTTTATGAAGGCCGCGGCTGTGCAGTGTGGAATAATTTGTGGGAGTGCAGAGCCGCTCGTTTTCGTGCTCAACGCTTCCGTTTTTGTTTTTGTTTTGAATATTTTTCCCTTTTTGTTTCGCAAAATGCCGACCAACTTGTTTAACGAACTTTTCTATAGAGGTTGTATCTCGAACCCGAAATTAGTTAGCTAATTATTGATAGTTGATTGATTGATTACCCCCCCATACTTATGTGCATGGCACAAAACTCTCTGTGGATCTTGATATATTTTTTCTGTTGTCGTCATGCTCCCACTTGGAAAACTGTTTGTAAGTTTGTTTCGTAAAACCTCGGCGCGATCATCGCGAGCTCGAACGCACGCCGTCACTCTCCTCTTTGCTGCACGCACCCATGTGTCTCTTAAGGCTTTTGGACGAAGACGGCACTGAAACTCTGAACATCGACGAGTTTACGGGCACCATGATGCGCCTCATGGTTGACGGCCCAGGAGAGTCAACCCTTGAACGCGCTCGGGAACAGGCGTTGACGAAGGCGTTTAACGACGCCGATACAGACAACTCTGGGTCTCTTGACATCAGCGAGATAGCGAAGCTCATGAAGGAAGCGAACCCCCTTCGCACGCAATCAGAGATAGACAGACAGGTGAGGGGCGAGAGCCGTGCGGGAAGCAAACGGGGCGGTTATGTTGTTGTTTTTTTTTCAGTCGTCTTTGATGCGAAAATGAGGCGCCTGTGTAGTCGATGCGGTGCGTTTTTGACGCGTGTCTCTGTTAGGGAGCGGTCGCGTGCTTCACGGTTAGCTCATCAGCTCGCGCATTATTTTGTCCTGCCGAACTCTGCCAATGACTCTATTCAAGGCGTTATGGAGGTGTAGTGAGAGGAACCGGAAGGACCGGGTTGTCGCCGTTGTGACTGCTGTGTCGAATCTTTACGCGTTAACATATTCTCTACACGTGTTGAAGCGCATTGGGTCAAGTTCCGCCGCATTTGACTCTGGTTGCACCTCATCTCATTTCTTGGTATAGCATATGTACCAGATACCCGTAGCTACACGAATAGGTACCGTACAGACCCACATCATATCGACGTGCTGTACTCGATTTTCGTTGCCGTACGTGGAATTATTTCTTGTGTCTCACAGGTGGATCGTGTCGTGGCAGCGGCGGACCGCGACGGCGACGGCGAGGTGGACGCCAAAGAGTTCCTAGCGCTGATGAAAAGCATGCGCATCGGCAATCCGCATGAGGGACCGGTCGCACTACAGGCAAGCTCTTACGAGGCCCTTTTTTGTGTGCAAAACATTTTCCACGCTAATTCCAAGCAGTGTGTCCCGTAAAACCTGGGTGCAGTTTCTAAAGGGGTTATTATCTCTTGGGGGTAGACTTTACGTGCGTACGATAGCGAATGCCCGGGAAATCAATCGCTCCAGGTTTTAGTTGCTCGAAAAAATCCCCAGTAGTCGCTACAATTGTGATAGACCTTAATTGAGTCACGGCACATTTCGTTTTTGATCGTCACTTTTACCTTCCACCATCTGGACAGGCCGTGGTCACAGATATCGTCCCTTCTCCCCCCCGGTGCGCGCCTTTATTTTTATCCCGCAGAGGGTTCAACATCCCCATTGCTCGTCGATTAACATCGAATACTACGCCCTTTGCCTTTCAATATGTTAACACGCTTGTATGGGGCAGGCGCAAGAATTCCGATCGTGGCGTGTCGTCAGGCCGATGCTTGAGGGGTTCAAGAGTCTTGCGGGGCTCTTGGCGGCGCGACCGCCGGACTACGCACCGGCCGGATTCTGGGATATCTTCGAGAGGGAAACTCATGCGACGAAGAAGGGGTCGGAGGGACAAGTCACCGAGACTGTACAGGTGTGCTGATTGGTTGGGGGGGCGATGTCAGGACCAGGTTCACCACGGAAAGGTTGGCATGCGTTTTGTTCTGTTGGCGGCCCCGGGTACGTGTTTTGTCGGTACGAGTACGGTAGGCAGGCGGGCCCCCTTGTGAAGGGTTACGATCTCGCGGCATCGTACGCGTCATACAGAAGTTTTTCAGAAGGCGGGAGCGGGAACGCTGTGAGCCTGAGGCATCACAGAGAAACGCTGGCAGAGTGTCCGGGTTTTTCGACGCGTTCGGATGACCAATTTGCAGAGTTGATTCAAGGCGTTGTGTTTTGGGACACTCGAGGTGGTCCTCGCGTTGATGTCCTCGCGTCGACGATCCGGAGTTTTTTTCCCACCCTCTCATACATATACCCTACGCGTGAGCACGCTATTTGGGACTATACCACCCCACCACGGGAAATCACCCCCGATGATCCGAAAAAAAGTAAAACATGTCCGTTTTCACCGGGGTTCGTTAGACACCACCCGACCACAGGAAACTACGCCGGGTGATGTATCAAGCAAAACGCGAAACGATTGTCGTCCGGGGTGATGTCTTACGTCGAATACGGTATTGGCCTCTCTGCGCGCGCCGCACGGCAGCTGCTGCTTGTACCCGAACTACGCGGGCGCGCGTTAAGCGTGCTCCCTCATATACCTCACGTTGTTCTTTGCTCCTCTCACCCTCTGCTTTGTTCGTGCTCCCCTGTCTCTGCCGTGTTTTTGTGCGATTGCTTATAAAATTCGGCAGTCCAAGATGGTGAAAGCTTTCGAAAACTACAATTTTGCTCGCGACGCGTGGTCGCTTCTCGTTGCCCCAGCGTGGTACACTGGCATCGTTCGTGTCGGGTCCCTCGCGGTGTTTGACGAGAAGGGTGGGGGCGGCGCGCGGACTTCGCCCGGTCCCCAGTACATGCCGGCGCCCATACGGCCCGGCACATTCATCTACGCCCAGGAGGTACGCAGCCGGCTCGATGGAATGGAGTTTTCTGACCCCGCAACACGTGAACTCTCCCGCTAGTGCAATTCGCAGGAACTTCATGCGTGCATGAAATGTGTGGGAAATTCCCCGGTAGGATAGATGGCAAACGGGATGAGCTGGAATATGGTGGAAGCAATGCCTGCTCTCTTCCGCCGTATCGCATGCCGAAGTGCGTTGTGCTCGCCTCTCAATACGTTCAGAACTGCACCCGCTTTTTTTTTTGAGAAAATATTTGAAATTTGTGTGGAATAGTGTTGCCAGTTCTAAAACGGTTATGGTGCCTCTCCCGTGGGCTCGTGGTTTACTCCGTCGTCGCCCCGGCTCGTTCCATGTACCTCAATTGCCTCGGTCGACCTCCCCTCCACCCCTCGCATGCGGTTTTTCGTCGCCCCTACAAACTGAATAGGAGGAGGGGGGTAACGGTCCGACCGCCCCGGGCTCACTGTCGGGGATGCACATCACACACCTTCCAGAAGAGCTGGCGCCTTCGTTCGGAAGCACCGATCCCTTGTCGTCGTTGCTGCCGGACCCGAACGAGGCAGGGTACGTTACGGGGGTTAGGTTGTCCGCGGACGATGCTCGGCGCCGAGACACGTTTTGGGGCGCCAAGGCGCCGCTCGGGGTGAAGATGGTGGTGGACAGACCTTGCACGCTGCTGGTGTGCTTCCACGACGTTACCGCCGTGATCGGCGCGAGCAGTGTTAAGAAGGGGTCAAGCTTGAGCTCGAGGCAGTCGTCCAAAGGAGCCTCGGAGCTGGAGCTGCCGCCGTGGGTGGAGGAGATGGGGCTCAAGAGAACCAACACGAAGGTGAGACGAAAGGACGGAGTATGAGGGGTAAGGTGTGTATTCTAAAGGTCGTAGTTTCCCCCCCCGGGTATTCTGCGATTTTTTATGAAGTAAAAACCGAAAGAGCTGCAAAAAGTTGGTTTTCCCTACCTCTGCCTCCCTTTTTCCTGGTACGCAAATGTAAAGGTTTTGCGATAAAGCACACACATATACCGGGGATTTCTAGTTCTTGGCGTTCGTCATTTTGGGTATGTACCGAGATACCAAGGTACCAGGGGTGACTTTAAAGAAGTTCTGAACTTATACGAAACTCTGAAAAACTGAAAGTGTCGTTCAACGACCGTACAGGGTTGGGAAGCTGTTCGGATCTGAAGGGCACGGGGATATACGTACCCCAGTCGGTTTTCCTTCATGGATAGTTTGCCGCCAAGGTGGCTAGTTCAAAAGGAAACGCAGTCGTGTGGATAGTTCTCTCCCCACGGGTTCCCTGGGATCGGGCAGCAGGCACAGCTCTCATACACGAAACCGTGCTGTTGTCTATCATATCACGGCCCTCTGGCAACCCCATGCGCTTAAGTTTTTTCAATGGAATGGCTTTCTAACCCAGCAAATCTCGTTTCCCCCGATATTGCTGTATTTCTTTGCGCTCGCTCGATTCGACATGGGGATGCAGATCGACACCATTCTCCCGGGCGAGGGCCCCCCCGCCGCTCAGCATCATGTCTACCGCGTTTTCTCCGTCGACGTTCTCGACGCCGGCCCCATTGAGCTTGGTCCGGGTTTGGGGGGGTCATTACCCTACTTTGTCCTCTTCCTCGGAGGAGGTCATCCCGGCGGACTCTCTTTCAGGAAGCAGCAGCAGACGGCTGGCCGAATTGTGCGCCGATCCAGCGTCGAACGGGCGCGACAGCGCTTCCGCTCGCGGTTCAAACCAGACGCTAAGGGCCTCGTGCGCCGCCGCAGCAGCAACGGCAGTAACAGTTACATCACTCGCAGCCGCAGCAACAAGTTGGCTGCCCTAAGGGAGGACAGCGCCGAGAGCGCTGGAAGGACGGGTAGCGTGCACCTGAGCGTTCCTGCGGCGGTCGACATGAACCCGTCGTGGAATGTGCACCGCCAGTATTGCATGGGCTCGATGGGTGGAGGTCTGAGGTCCGTCGAGAAGACAGCGGATGTGGAGGCCAGCAAGATGGCGAACACAGCGCTGCAGCTGGCCACATTTTCCACGATCGGGAGCGCCGCCGGCGGTGGCGGACCCAACGGTATCGCGAGCTTAACCAAGCACCCTCGCATCCGCCTCAAGGTGACGTTGCTGTGCGAGCACGGCGTTTTCTTGCAGCTAAACAGTCTTGAACGGTTGGAAAACACGGCGATCGATGGGAACGAAGACCCAACCATGGAGCTGGAATTCAAGTTGCCGCGCCCGGGCAGCGGTAGCGATGCCGCGAGGGGCGACGGCCCGGTCGCTGTGTCTAAGACGGACTGCCTCGGGTGTGGCGGAGAGGTGGCCAAAGGCGGCCTCTGCGATAGGTGCGGTCGCCCGCCCCCGGTCGCAATCAAAGAGGGTGGCGCAAACCCAGAAGTGGATGACTGTTTTGAGTATTGCTCGGCGGCGGTCAAGTCGGGTCTAACGGCGATGCTGGACTTCGAGCACGTGGCTTCGATGGACATCCTCGGTCTGGAGGACAGCTTGAGCATGAAAGCGGAGTTTGGCATGGAGGGGAGGTACTTCAACCCCAGAGTGCAAGGAAGTGAACACTTCATTGAGCCGTGGAGGTGAGACGTTTCGCGAGTGCAGGCTTGATTGAGATGCCGCGCTCATGAAGGCAACGAGGTGGTGGATATACAGACATTTAAGTCCGTCGTTGGGACGTTTCACTAAGAACCGAGTACGAGCTTAGTCTCATGACACACTCGCGCGAAGTTTTTTTCTTTCTCGAGCCGGGCGGGCGGCAGATGGTGAACAGGTGGCTGCCTCCATCTGGAACATCTCGCCCTGCCGTGGCTAGCGCCTGCGACCTTCGTTTTGCTGCCGTTGTGTGAGCATTTGATACTCTTATTGGGCCGTTTGGTACGGAACGCTGGAGATGGGTGAAACAATTCGAGCATCACCGCTTGCATGATCACCGACCACGTTCAATCCGATAAATTGTAGCCCTGTTGAATGTGGGCAGCAGACTTTCCGCCCGCCCCGCATACGTTGACCCCTCCTCCCCTCACCCCTGCTCTTTTCCTCTGATTTCCTGTGGATTCCTATGGTGGCCCTGACGAGTAGCATGTCCATAAACATGAGGGACCCGCGGGGGTCGGCGGAGCTTCGCGGGGAGATGATCGCTAAGCGACACTTCGTGTTGAACGCGACCACGGCCCTTTTGTCCATTACGTCAGACATGATGGATACACGAGACCACGCCAAGAGTCGGTAAGATGAGACACTTCTCGAATAGCACCACAAGAGCAACATTGATTTTTTGATCTCCTGCCACGTCGACTTACGGTTCCACGCCGCCCGCGAAATATCAGCGCAGTACAATACAGCAAAGTACCAATCTGGACGGAAATATAAAGACCGTTTGGTATTCGTAGTGACACCCACACGTTCCCTATGTTTCTGTCCGAAGTGGTACAGTGCAGTGCAGTGCAGTGCAGTGCAGTGCTGTGCAGTACAGTACAGTCCAGTACAACAGTTTCGCGAAGACTCTTCAGAGCTAATTAGTTGAGTAGCCCGTGCATCTTGCTGCGCCCGCCCGTCTCTTGCACTCATTGCTCGCGGGTCGAAAGCGGACTCTGGGCGGCATATTGGAGGACTAGCCAGGCGTTTCTGGTTGTCCCTGCGTCGTCGCTGGTCGATCGTCATAAAAAATAAATTAATTTGTGGTCGCACGCATCTCCTCCGCACAGGACACGCGCGTGGCGCCCGTATGTTGTTTCCGTCTCGCGTAAAAACGAGAGCGCGCACCGTGCCACCGGCTTACCCCCGTGCCGTAACGAGATATGCTGTATCTTCCCTTTTACTGTGTCATGCACAGCACCCCCCCCCGCGCCCTCTATAAATTTTCTGTGCAGAAAGAGTTGACCAATTAGAAAAGTTCGGGATCCGTGTCAATTTATCTCAAATTTGCATCTTCATGACGCGCAATGTAACTGTATACAGGTACTCGACGAAGTCCGTGTACACCGAGCTCAGGGACGGCGCTCAGGACGATTCGCGTGTTCTTGTCGTCGAAAACCACCTGGGCTTGATCGTGACCGTGTCGCTCGAGGATGTCCCCGAGTGCGGCGCGTCGGACCCGCCGCCTAAGACACAGCGATCTCTGCATTCGCTGATGTAAGTGTCGGAAATCGATATCTGGGCGGAAGTTGAAAGGGCTTGGCGTGAGGGGACGGGGAGGGGGGGGGGGGGGGGGGATACGTAGAAAGAGGAAATGTCGTACGTGGCGCAAGTATAGAGACACAAACGTCAATATAAAATGGAGGTAGAGCGAGATATTCGGAAACGGTAAGTCAGAGAGGGTAGCACGGTCGGGTGTCGTAGACATTCAGGTGGTATGAAGTAAGTCCAAGTGATGACACTCGGTCTCGCCGTGACAGTGCGCGCACTGCCAGTACTGCTTCGTGGGACTTGAACCAAGTTAGCCGTAATGAAGTTGCGACGATCACGGTGCGTGTTAGGTTTAACGAATTGACCCGCTCTGTTTTGATGCTGTTGTCGTTGCCGTCATTATTGTCGTTGTCGTCGTCGTCGTCGTCGTCGTCGTCGTCGTCATCGTGGCTGACCACCCCATTTTTTTTATCTTCTCCCTTTGTCGCTCCCGATTACCTTACTTACCCCGCGGCGGCTGTTTTGTGTAGGCGCCACACCCGCCGCTCCACACAGGTCTCCCCCCTACCGCGTGCGGACAAAGCCCATTCAACCCGGGTCAGAATTGCCGCCTCCACGTACGAGGAGGCTAGAGCGGCGATAGCAACGCCGATGAGCGGCGCGGCGGCGCAAGGAGCGCAAGCAGGGGTCAACGAGGCGGACGGGCCGCCGGAAATCCGCATCAGCGCCGGGAAGCTGGCCATCCCGAACGCGAAGAAGGCGATCCCGACAGCGACGGTGACTATTACCGTACAGGGTTTCTTGCCCGTCTCGGGCGTACCTCTGGACCTGCTCGGCCGCGGGACTCACGCGTATAGGATGGTTAGGATGAACGAAAGGTCTCCAAGTGATGTGGTGAGATGACCGACCGCTGCTTGTTCGAGGCTACGAGAAAAAGGGCAGGGGTAGGGGTCAGCGATGCGAAAGGGCAGGAGTAGGGATCAACAATGGGAAAGGGAAGGAGTAGGGGTCAGCGTTGGGAAAGGGCAGGAGTAGGCGTCAACGTTTCGCCTTGCCCAAGTACCGCTAGTTTTGTACGACGTTGACTTTTGTATGGGCGGTTATCACGCGTGCGTCCTTCATCGCTTCATATCCTTACGGTAGTGCGGACCGGGGGAGTAGCGCGTCTCACCGGGCGCATATACTGCTGTGGTATGATACTGCGCCACGCCGACTGCTGCCAGTCTATAGTTCACAAGCCTTTTACTACTGCCAATCCCACACTAATGTTAAGTGCGCTTATCGCCAAAATAGTGGGCGCAGTTCTCAATGGGTTAAGCATAGACCAGATGTTCAAAGTGTGAGGGCATCGCCCCCTACGCGACAGTAATATCTTTCGGTTGATAGCGTCCTCGGCGCAACCCCACGCCGCTGCTCCTCTGTCGTGGTTGTCTGTGCACCCCCCCAACCTCCCCGCCCTCGCCCTCCTCCGCGTGGCCTTTCTCGACGCGTCGTTCTTCGCAGTCCGACTCTGGCCGGAAAAGCACGGAGCCGTGGCTGTTTGAAGGCTTGGTCGTGAAGTTCGTCTCTCGCCCGGCACAAGACCGCTCCGTCCTGGACGTGGCCATGCAGCTCCAAACTAACGTGAGCATCTGGGATTAGAAGGACGGGAGGGATGGGCGGGCACGGTAGAGTGCGAGGAGGGAAGGCGATCGGGGACGGGGGGAAGGGGGTTTGTGCGAGGGCTTGTATGGCCGGCAGTTTGTCGTTGATCGGACGGAGAGTTAGTTCGTACCTGTCGTTGAGTCTGTCGCAGGAAGAGGATAGAGACGGTGGCGGATGCCCAGACGAAGCGGATCGTCGCAAAAGAGGATTGCAACAAACGAATCGCAGAAGCAGACAGCAAACGTGGATCGAGCATATAAATTCTCGTGTGTTTGTGTTGGTTGAGCAGGGGACTGAGGTGTGATAGGATTAGATAATAGGATTACGAATGTAATCCACGTCGAGCACGATCGAAGCGCAACGATCGCCGCGTACGTATGCCTTTGACCATTAGACATCAAATGTTTGGTTTTAACCCCCTGGACCGCTGTAACTTCCTGCATCTACCCCGACCATCCTATTACGTGCACGCCTCCATCAAACAGGTGACCCTCAAGAACGACATGCCCAGGCCGCTTCGTATTGCGCTGAGCCGCGAGAACCAACGCCAGCCGAGGACTGTCCTCCCCGTCGACTCGGAAGTTTGCATCCCATTCCCGGTACTCCGCGACGAGGCGCTGCGGTTGTGGCGGTCCCCGCGAACCCTCGTCGGGGGCGACGCTCTTAGGCGCGCTTTGGATAAAGACAGCAAGAGAGGCAGAACTTCTGGTTGGATTGAGCAAACCTCGGCTGGGGACAGGAGAGGTCAAGGACAGGAGGAGGAAACAGATGAAGGGGAGGAGGTGTCGGTGAACATAACGCCGAGCATGTTCGATCGCACGAGGAAGGTGGTCGAGAGGCACTCCAAAAGGCACGGTTTGGTGGACACATAAGGGTCTTTTGTATTTCGTCGTTGCCGTCTCGTTTCTTGGTTTTCTCTTTTGTGGAGATCGTTGGGTGTTTTTGTTTCACTGCCGAGCAACGTGGTTACTGAAATGTGCAATGATCAGTGGTCACCAGCGTTCGCTTCTTGATGTGTAGTTTCCCTGCAGTACCGGTGGTGGCGACTTCTTACCTTCTGCATACATACGGTGTGCTGCTGCTTGGCTTGTAAGCTGCCCAAGCAGTTGTTCGCCTTTTTGGGGTGTAATTTGGGATGTAGGTATGCGATTTAATACCTTGGTATTAAAACAAAATTACGCTGTTGTATCTAACGTACCGGAAGAAATATTCCGCTCGTATCTGCCCAGGTCCCAAGCGCCCTTTGTTGCATATAACCAGTACTCACGATGTAGCAGGGAATACGTTGCAGGGCGATGCAGGGCGACACAGCAACGAAAACACCATGCACCATCCATGACGCAAATCCACGCGTTTACGCGCCGCTCTCACGACTGCTACGCATACAAGCGGCTTTTTTTGTTTTGTTTTACATCGGCCAACCAGACCGCTTCACCTCCTGACCCCCCCCCCCCCCCCCCCCCCCCCTTTGAAAAAACAGTATGCTGCTCAACGGCGTTACGGTGGAGCGCACAGACCTCGTACCCACTCCCGGGCTCACTCTCCATGGGGCGGGTGACATGGCCCCGGGTCTCTGGCGGCTGTACGCGCGCGCGCCCTACGTAGTACAGAACGGCCTAGCCTGCGACATCGTCCTGTCGGCGTTTCAACCGCCCAAGGAAGAGGAAGCTAAAACCACTCCGAGGCTGTTGGGGCGCAAAAAATGTCCCAGCCCCTCGTTTGTGGCTAAAACGTGCGTGAAGTTCCCGCATTCTAAGTGAGATACACAATGTTTTTATCGATGGTCCGGGTACGCGCGCTTGCCGGCATTGCTTTTGTCGTTTTTTTCTTTTTGTACTCCTGCCAATCCAAGGCGTGGTTTCTGTTTTTCGTGTTTTCTTGCGCGTTCGAGGTGAGCGAGGCATTCATAGATATCTGGAGAGAAAGGAGGGGGCGGGGAACAAGCGCGTTTGTTCGTCGATGTGTTGTATGACTACCAGCGGGCGTCGTGAGTGAAGTTTTGAAGGGTGTTGGGATTTTTCTGCGGCCAAAATGGCGCTCTCAATGATCCACACCCAAGCTCTCGCAGAGGCAGACCCGGGTTCACGCGTTGGCAGGGCGCTGGCTGCAAGTGCACAATATTGCCTTACCCGCATTTTTTTTTTTCACGCCGTAGCTACCGTAGCCTTGAGGTTGGTGGCGCGGGGCAGACGATGCAGCGAAGCACGCGAGCGCCGTCCGGATCCTGTTTATTTTCCTCGCGATTGTTCTCGCATCCCCGCTCAGCTTTTGCCACGTTTCATCCCCCTGTCGGTGCTTATCTTATGACCTTGATGCTCGCTTATGCCCTCGGTTATTCCCTGTCCGGCATAGACCT
Source organism: Undaria pinnatifida (assembly GCA_012845835.1). Taxonomy (NCBI): domain Eukaryota; class Phaeophyceae; order Laminariales; family Alariaceae; genus Undaria; species Undaria pinnatifida. The sequence continues at coordinate 6,746,806 of JABAKD010000010.1, forward strand.
TCCGCAAATGGTTTGCTCATCTTTGCTCCTTCTTAGCCCCCCCCCGCCCTCGTCTCCTATGCGGTCCTCCCCCAGAGCGTTTACTCTTTTTTTGCCTCTTGTTAGCCCCCTCCCTATTCCCTTTCTCATGCTCCTTTTTTTTGTTTCGGCCCTGCACCGCTGTGAAAAAATGCGGCCCCCTTTTTTTGTTTCGGTCTTCCGCCGTTGTGAAAACGCGGCACCAGACGCGGCACCGACGCTGCGTCGGCTGCCGAATCGAGCGCACTTGCGGGCGGCGGCGGTGGCAGCGGCGATGGCGGCGACGGCAACGAGCAAGACACGTCCGAGGAAGAGGACGAGAGCGATGACGACGATGACTCCGACGATGACTCGGACGAGGAATCCGATACGGACGGCGAGGAAGAGCAGGGCGGGGGGGAGCATGAGGCGGTGTCCCCCACGTCGAGGGTGCTGTGGGTGCTCAAAAGCGGCGAGGAGGTGAAGCTGGAGGGGATGGACATGACCCGCCCCCTGCACCTCAAAGTGGGGTTTGCGGGCGGCCGTGGGAGCTCTTTTGTCAGGTGAATGGATTATGCCATGCGGCGGAAAAAATCGGGGTAAATGTATGCATTTGTCACGGGTGGTGGACGGGCCGTAGGCGATTGGCGCATGCTACCACTGTATTATTGTGCGGGTCATGGCCTCCTCAGAGGAATGCGTGCAGTTGGAGGTAAGCGGACGAGATAACTACTGAGCGAGAGAAGACACATGCTTCTGGACTGGATCACTGTCGCCATGGATGCTTCGGGCATTGCTTGCTGAACACGCGATGGCCCTGGGGTGGAGGCTTCGGTGCTGCTGCCCGCTTCCCGCGCCCCTGATTTTTCCCGATTGATAGCGTCATAGCTACTGCTGTCCAGAAAGCGCTCCATGAACTGCACTACACGCCGTAGCTATCGCAGACAGGTTCAACGGTGATTTTCTCTTGACTTTTGCCGCCGAACACTTCTGCCGAGGTCGCTGGACTGTAGCACTAGGAGATAGAATACTTAATTACCACGACCACGACAGCCAGACGATCGAAGGACGGGGTTTATATGTTTTTTTCACGTGGCGTTTGCTTAGCGGCGATCCCAGGCGCTGACCAATGGTCCGCTTACTCCCCTCCGACCCCTCCCGCTTTCCCTCTCCCCTTATCTCGCGTGCACGTTAGTCACGGCAGCCGGACGATTGAAATGATTATGAGGCTTCTGTTTTCTTACGTATCTTTCGCGGAGCGGCGATCCCCGCCGCTGATTTATGGTCCGCTTTTCTTCCCCCCTCCGCCCCTCGTAAAACAACTGGAAACAGTGCAGATGACAGCAGCTAAAAATATACTGGGATGCTCAAGTACGACGAGTAATGCAGTATTAAGAGCAGAACTAGGAATGTACCCACTTGAAACAAATAGACACATGAGGAAGTTGAAATGGCAATATATAGTAAGGAATATGCCGGGAAAGAGGTTGCCAGCCATATGGGATAGGACTGTATGAGAGAAAATAACAAAAGGGCGAGCTGGATTAAGATGGGATGACGTTGTCGAGAAAAATTGGCAGGATTTAGGAGACCCAAGAAGAGGTACTGTCCATAGAGAAGTCTGGCGGGTTCAAGAAAGAAGTCAAATACAGGGTAGAAGAAAGGGAAAGGCTAGCGCGAAGAAATAAGGTGAAAGAGAAGAAACACTTCGAGATATACGGGGGGTTAAGGGATGGTGTTGGAATGACAACATACCTGCACGGCCCAATGAACAACGCGAAAAAGCTGAAACAACGATTTCGTGTAGGGGACCTGGACCTACCAGAAAGAAGAAAGAGATATACCAGTAGTCGGGAGGAGGAGGACGTGGATGCACATGTGTGCCCGTGTGGCAAAACAATAGGGAGTAGGACTCACATAGTGGCATAATGCGAACTATGCAAGGAACGGGATGTGTTAGAGATGAGGAAATTAGATGAATGTGACATGGAAGAGTTTGGTAGACTAGAGAGTAGCGAGAAAACGATCGCTACCCTAGGAGATAGATGGTGGCCGCAGACGGCGAATCAGAACGGGGAGAGGATAAGCAAACCGTTTTTATGTAGTGTATGGAAGAAGAGTAATGAGCGCCCAAATGTTAGAGGTGTCTCTTTTAGGAGTAGGAACGGTGCTCCGTCTCGGAAAGGGATGCGCGGTCAATTTTCAAATAACTTAAGGCAGGCAACAAATGAGTACGCCCCCCCGCCCCCCCCCCCCCCCCCCCCCCCGCCCCCCGCCCCGCCCCGCCCCCCTCCCTTCGTCTCGGGCCCGTTTTTTGTTGTTTTTCGGTGCCCTCTCTGTGCACGTTTCCTTCGTTGTCTCCCGCGCCCTCTGCTTGTCTTGTAACCATTCCACCGGCTAACGGCGACGACAGTGACTGGTCCGAGCCATACGTCATCCAGGCCAAATGCCACACTGACCGCACGGCGATCAACAAGCGAGAGTCAGAGGACGCGGTGTTCAAGGGCGGAGCTAGGGGCGCCGGTGGTGCGCGCAGGCCCGAGTTCAAGTTCGGCTCGGTGTGGGAGCACACCCCCGGGAACCGTCACATCCACATCTACGCCAAGGTTAGTGAATTTTGTTATCGGTAGGGTTCGTATTAATAGTTTGGTGAAATTTGTTGTTAATATTGGGGCGGCCTGTTTTGTTTTGGTCCCTAGATATCGTCTCCCTCAAATGTGGGACTTGAATTATTTAATCCCCGCGCTACCAGCTCGTTTTTGCGTCGTATTGGCTGCTGTTTGTTTCTCCCTGTTTTATGTCTTCGTTCGAAGTCATGTTTTGGTATTTCGATATCGCTTGGAATTGTGCGCTCTGCCGTGCGTCACATTTACTCGTCGCCGTAGTCTAGTGCACGGCCACAGGATAGGCTCCAAACGCTCTGGAGTGGAAGACTACCGCATCTCAGGAAAAACGTATAGCTCAATCCGAAAAGATCGCGAAGCAGACGTATAAGGTAGCTTACAAAACCGAGTAACGACCACTCGATTGGTCGCGGGCACAACTGATGTGTCTTTAATAATTTTATGATGTGTTTGTAATACTTTTGTATTAGTTTGGCGTGTCTTATCGTGTGTGTAATATTTTTCTCAATAGGTGTGGGTGGTGAACAAGACGGGCGTGTCCCTTGCCTACCGCGCTCCGGCCCCGAAGAAGGAGGACGACCAGAGCGCTGCGGTGTCAATACGCCGCCCTACCAACGCCTGCTACCGCACGGACGGCGACACCATGCTCTTCTCCAGGTAAACAATGCCCCTGGAGCATGCAGTGTTACGAGCGAATGCGAGTGTCTAACCTACGCCGCTGCAACAGTATGATCCCACTTCGAGATTACATTTCGAACAAAGCGTTTTTTTTGCTTTTGCTCGAAGATTGCATGTACACGATGGCAGCTTTTGAAGGGATGCATCCTCATCTGGAATCTCGGCGCAGCTGGTTTCCGCTGCATCAAGGCCCGATCACAGATGCCCTCCTTCCCCTCGATAGCTCCTGGTGTGATGGCAGTTGCGCGGTGTACTGTAATAGAGTGCCAGTATAGCTGGCAATAGATTCGGTAAGATAGCCAGCAGAGGCCTGGTCTACCGGTCACATGAAGACTCTCTTAAACGGGCCACCCAAACCGATAACTCGGTTCGACACACAACTTATCACAGTACGGCTGCGCCTGCCCGTGTCTGGCGCCGTTTGCCCTACACGACGAAGACACGAATTGGTGTTGGCTTCGACGACTTTGCCTTTTTTGGTTTTAGTCGGATTATTTATTATTTTGTTCTGTCGATGTTTTCCAGCTGATTTTTTCAAAACAGGAGGCAAGAGGGCCAGTTGACAATTTCTCGTCGGCTATTTATAGGGTTGTTTGCTGTCTTCGCCAAGTCCCAGCCAAGGGTAAGGCTTGATTTTTTCCATACTCAATCGCAGTACTTTTCCACTGAGCAAGAGCCGAATTAGGTAGAAAACGCTAGTTTTTTCTATTAGTAGCACATTTCCGGCCGATTAGACGTCAAAATGTTGGAAGTATTCAAACGATCAGCCTTGCCCTCTGTACACACTGATTACGTGTGCCCGGCGAGTCCCACGGCCCAACTCGTCTCCTGCGTGGAGTAGTCTTTGATCTTCAGTCAACTGTGAATGCAGTCTAAAACCAAGTACCGTAATAATGCGTGTGATGGCACCCATCGGGGATACCGCACCCATCGGAGCCATGGCGCCGGGGTGCGGAAATAAAACGAGAACGAAACTATTTTATTCGATTTTCGCACTCTACCGGGGATATCGCACCCGGTGCGATAACCCCGGTAAAAAATCCCCTTCTCGTGTACGGTTGCGTGCTGCCACGAGTGGCTGCGGGCTATGTCTTCAGTTGTATTGAGTAGGAGACTATTCGCAATATTTTTAATAGGCGAACTGCGATATCATCGAGGGGCGCTCCTTTTTGTGCACTGTCGCGGTGCATTTGTAGAAACGAGTCGAGTTTTTCTTGATTAAATCGCCAAATCGTATACGTTACAAAATATCGTACACTCAACCAAGCACAAAACACAAATATCCCGCAACCTATAACCAGAGGGCACTACCGCACTCGCTGAACAACATAAAAAACGACACAGGGAAACAAACCAACAAGAAACTGGAAGACAAACTAAAACATCTTTCTCAGCACGGGACCGCATCGTTTTTCATCCTATACTAACCTTGCATTCGACTCCGCCGATCAGCACTCGCTGCACATAACCAAGCTGCTACGTATCAGTTATTGTGATGCTCACTCAATGGCCGACAGCACGAAAATGACACAAGGGAAGCCGCTGTTGCATTATTCAATATCGCACTTGTCGGAGTTATCGCACCAAGGTGTGGCCTGTGTACAGCACCTTAGCATCATTAGCCGCTGTGATAATATTCAGCATCGCACCCATCGGGGTTATCGCACCCGGGGGTGCGTTGAAAAAGCTAGAACGACATGATTAGATTCGCTTATCGCACCCCGATCGGGGTTATCGCACCCATCGGGGTTATCGCACCGGGGTGCGATAAAAATCCAAGAAAGGAACGATTGGAAAATGATCGCACCCGGGTGCCATCACGCGCATTATTACGGTAACTCGAGTGGCGGGGCAATGCTTATCTTTTCTTTTTTTTAGGATTTTTTGGCGATTTCGATCGAATAGGTCTGCCATTTTTTTGGGACATTTCGGCGCTCATTCCCAGGCCTAACAGTGTGTCCCCATATCCGTTTTTTTTTATTTTAGTAGTTATTAAAAGTCTAACGCACTACAATAAACCAGTGCTGATATTACATCCACCAGGTATAATGCCAAAAGGTTCTTGGAAATGTCTTTCTATGAACACCATTTACCCAAAGTATTGCGTGTTTAGATACTTCAATAGAGAATGCCGATATACCCCCCCTACCCGGCCAAAGTTAACCTCACAAGTGGTTTTTAGCATGATACAGCTCACCTGTCATGTTTCTCGTCGAACACCTCACGGAGCTACGCGCTTGGTGCACACGGTGTCTGCCTGGTGGGTAGAAGCCCAACGTGCTTCGTCCCGGTATTGCAGGGCGCGAGGGTCTATGGTCATACGACTACGGCTAGGCTTAACATGAGTACCCCCCCCCCCCCCCCCCCCCCCCCCCCCCCCCCCCCCCTGCCGCTTCAAACGAGAATGCTCATGTAACCCGCCCCCCCCCCTGCCACGCTTCGACGCCTGTATCATAACGAACTCCGAAGGTACGTGACCGGTGGCGAAACCTGCACCAAGAAGGTCGGCGCAGGGAGCGGAGCCGAGCCCGCCCTACCCCTGATGTTCAGCTGCGGCACTGGATTGCTGGAGACCATGCCGTACGGGATGGCCGCTGACGCGATAGACTCGCCTCTGTATCTCTCGGAAACCCGCACGTCGAAAACGCAAGAGCCTCTGCCCTGCTACGCGGTCGACGGTGCTGCTGCCGGGGGGGATGCGGACACTCAGTGGTGGCCCATCTACCATGATTGTGCCAAGGCTAAGGTTAGGCTACCGCGAGAGGTGATGCCGGTCGGTGCTCGGAGGGTGCACCTGCTGACCTCGGGCATTGATGCTAGGGTGGAGAAGACGATGATGGACACCCTTAACGTCGGGTCCTCCTCGCGGCTTGTTGCGTTCATGCCGTCGAGGGACTGCAGGTGGGCCGTCTTTTGGTTGTGTGTCGGGTCGGTCGATCGGTCGATCGGGAGCGTTTCCTCCCCTACTTGCTGTAGTTTGGGCGTCAAGATTCGGCTAGCGATAAACATGTTTTGTTTTGATCACATTCGGGCATCGGCGCGTAAATCGTTATATGGCTGGGAATCTAAATAAGGGGTGTAGTTTCGCGTTTGGGTGTGTTGAAACTGCAAAAGGAAAAGTTATGTCGCTAGTCTCTGATTTCTTCTCAGGGTTTTGGGCACATGATCAAAGGCGAACCCGCGGTCTTTCGGGAAGCGTTGGGAGCACTCCCCCATCCCCTTCGCGAAGAAAAATTCCCACACATATGTCGCTCTTGTTCCTTTCTTCCTTAGGGTCTACATCGGCATGGACAACCGCTTGCTCGGCCCGAAACCGGGGCCGCCTAAGTGGCTTGGCCTGCAAGGGTTCGAACGCTGCAAGCACGACGGCGCTCCCCTGGATGCGCATGCCACTCCCGGTTGCCTTGCCCCGAACAACTTCGCCCTCTACTCGCGCTTTTGTCGCGGACTGTCCGTGGTGTCGCTGGGACTGAACGTGGGCAAGGATGGGGACACGGTGGAAGGGAAAGACGGCAGCGCGGCGGCGATGTACTTCGTTTTCGTTGTCAGGGTTTCCGAGGAGGAGGCGGTGGAGGAGGTGGACGTGGGGCCCGTCGTGATGCACCGCACTGTGAGAAAGCCTCGTTTGGCGGGGGGGGTACAGAGCGCATGTAGTGTTCTGCGCGGCGGTCTGGGGGGGTGGAAGTGTTGATGTCGGTGCGCAGACGATAGTTGCTGCAGCTGCTTGTACATGTTTTTGAGGGCAAGCAATAGTTACGTATTGTCCGTTTTTTAAGCGAAAGCAAGCGACCCACGCGTGTCCTAGTTTGGTAATGTCCGTTTTTCAGCGAGAGCATTCGAGCTCGCGTGTCGGGTGCTTGCTTCTGTTTCGTTTGGTTGGGGGGCGACCCTAAGCGATCACCACTGAATCAGCTCATTTACGGACACATTGGTTTTACTCGCGTCTCGTCCGACCTTCCACCAGTTGGCGTTTCGTCAACACCATCGGTGGAGACTCAAGCCGCACTTCCAGCCCGGTGACCCCTGCTACAGCGACAGGGACGCGAGCCACACGGTCACGACACTCCCGGAAGAGTTGCAGGGGAAGAAGCTCATGCAGATCGTCACTATGCAGGTGCAGAGGGAGGGGGCGACGGCGCGAGGGGATGGGGGGGGGGGGGGGCGTACGCATTTGTTGCTTGCCTTCGCCATCTGACCATTGACCACGCATCCCTTTCGAGACGGAGCAGGGGGGGGGATATCTGGGTATCCCCGTGTAGGAGACATGCTCCGGGAGCATTTTTGTATCGACATGAAAACGATAGATATGCACGGCGCGCGGGGGGGGGGGGGGTATCTGGGTGCTCCCGCGTCGGAGACATGCTCGGGGGGCATTTTTATACCAGCATGGAAACGATAGATATGTCGGGGTTTTAGGTTTGGAGGCATTTACCTCCAGATCCCAGATCGTCGTTGTGTGTGACAACCCGTTATGACCTCCCACGCCACCTCGACATGCCCCTGACGCCCGTTTCAGGCCACCAATACGCGTCAGCCCTCACCGCCCCAAACGCCCAGTCATGACCAAAGATGAAACGAGACTGCGCTTTTACTCGTTGTGGCTTACCGTCAAGTAGCAAGCCCCTTGACCAACGACGGCCTTGGCCGCTGAAAAAAGGTGGACGCGAAAGAGAGAGGCCTCACACCGTAATATTGAAGTACATGTAGTTTTCGGTTTACTGTTTTTATTTCCGACGTTCGTCTGTAGTACTGCTGCGCGGGTGCTGAACGCCGGCAAATCGCGGCTGAGATGGTCTTGTTCCTTAGTGCTATCCCCTTTAGGGCTGCACACTCGTTCTGGGAGCAGTTCACTTGGAATTTGAGTTGAAGACATGTTTCTGCCCAGTGCAGTATTCGAAAATAAAAGTTGAATCGCCTCCCGACCCTTGTCGTCGATTTTTGTTCTTTGTCCACCGCGTGACCCGCACAGCGCGACAAGCGGGTCCAGGACAGCCTCCTCGGGAGCTTCCAGGTCCTCCAGACCTCGCGGGTCTTGGTCTGCTTCGACTCGCGCGCGAAAAAGCCTCCACAGTGGTTGCGCAAGAAGAACTTCAAGCTGACAGACATGGAGCTGACGGGGGCGCCAGAGGGGTGCACATATGTCGTCTACGCGAGGGTCTACAGGGAGGGAGAGGAGGCGAGTATATGCGGGTTCAGAGAGGTTTGTGTGTGACAGTGACGGGGGGCGTTCAATCGCGGCGGCTTCTATTAGGAAGGTGCTCGCGAGGCGCTCGCGGGGTGCTCGTGGGTCTGTTTGTGCGAGGCTTTCGAGAGTTTTTCGCAAGCTTTTGCAAGGCTTTTATTTTCAGCAAGGGTTCGCAAGTAGTTCGAGATGTTCGCGAGGCTTTTACGGGACTTTCGCAAGGCTTTCGCAAGGCCTTCGCAGTTATTTCGCAATGCTGTCGCCGGGGGTATGAGAGCTGACTTGCCTACCGGAGAAAACGCGTGCCACGCGCATAGTAAACACAAGGGGATCATGGTGTACGTAAAACGTGTGGGGTAGTTCATGTGTCCAGAGTCTCCGGGGTAGGCTTACCCGGTACTTCTGAAGGCTCTTGTCGATCGAAGCGAGGGTTTTATTCCTGTGTGCTCCGGCTACCGGCCGGCTGCAGCACTCTCGCCATCGCCCCCAAGCGCGTTGTATGTTTTTCAACGCACCGCGCCTTGACGAGGTCCTGATGATGTCCTCGCGTATACCCTCCCACGGCAACGTATCACATATTGTGGCAGGTGCGGCTCGGCGGCAACAAAGCGTCGGGTGCTAAGCGCATGTACTTTTGCCTCATCCATGCTCACGGCGACCAGACGGGACGTATCTCCGCCCCGCCGCCCATGTGCCCGGAAGTGCCGCCGGCGAGCGACGTATCCACGCTCGAGGAATCCTTGTACTTTTCAGCACGTGGTGTGGTGGATACCGGCGGCGGAGGTGACGGTGGTGCCGACGGCGGGGGAGGAAACCAGAGCGACGAGGGTGCGGTCGAAATGACCGACGACAATCAACTGTTTCGATTCTGGGACGGCGAGGCAAACGGGAAGCTTGTGCAGGCGCCGCTCAATTTGGACCGGCGAGGGCGCGGCTGGTGTAAGGTATGCTATATGTTGGTGTTTACGTTTCGGCGGCGCATTTTGGTGGATGCGTTTAGCATGTACGGACAAGTTAACGACGTGCGTGCGTATGTTGTTTCTTTTCACCCACTCTCTCGTTTTCCTCGATTCCGAGTGTAGTTTAAGCCGTTGATGTCTTCTTGGATTATCGGTTTTCGGTCATATACCCGCAACTTTTGTATTCCGCTACTGTAGGCTTCGCGGTTCACCCTCGTTGGCGGTCGTCAGTGTACGTCCTTGTACAGTACGTCGCTTGGTTTTGTCCTGTGGCTGCTCCCTTGATATCGTCTCCCTTGAAGGTGGAAATCAGTTTACGCAATGTGTTGAACTGCTGTTGAAGTAATAACGCCGATAGCCGGTGTTCTGCTGGTTGTGTCACCCACCCTTTCTACCCATACGGCAAGGCAAGGCAAGGCTCAAACGCTCCAAGTCGCAAGACCATGATGACAGACAGACAAGCGTGTTTTCGGTATTGCGTAATAGGGATATTTATGTTTCGACCCCTCACTACTGCCTGTATACTATAACATCATATTGATGTCGTTGTTCACAGCCCACCCCCCTTTTATGTGTCGCTTGCGGCCTCTTATCCCGCGAAACCGCCCGCGGAACTGCCCCCCCTTGCTGGCTCTGTTAATAATAGCCGTTCAGGACGGATGCTGTTAAGACTACTGGTGAGGTCAAGTCTCCATCGGGGCTGTTCGGAGTGGCCATCGACTCGCTAACGGGAGCTTTCCTCAAGACGCGGGTGGTGACGCTGCTCCCGAGGTTTGTCATCCGCAACGACCTGGGGCGCGAGGTCGGAATGCTACCGACGCTCGAGATGCCCCCGAAAGGAGGGGACGGCAACCAGAACTCCGCCGAGCGTACGAATGTAAGGGGATGGGTAATATTAGATGGGTAGATGGGTAATGTTAGATGGGTAATATGTTGGAGTGATGGGTACCAGTCCGACAAAAAATATAAGCTCGATATGAATAGTGCTTGAAACATATGCGACTATCCACGGGGCATACGATGGATTTTTCTGTGCTTTGATATATCTGCATATGGCGGTACGATCATCAAGGAGTCTTGGGTTTATGATGGCAGTACCGCATGGCCTCGATTCCGTGTCGAGCTTACTGTTTTTCATATCGAGCTTGTATGTGCGTAATGGGTAGATGGGTAATTGGTATTCCCGCGATGTGGGGCGTGCGCTTGTGCTTGTGCTTGGAGGCTCGTCGGTGTGATGAGGGAGACAGTCTAATGAGCAGGGCGGGGGCGGGCGGGCGGGGGGACAGGGCAAATGCCCGAGAGGGGGACCGGGGGGAGAGATCCCGCGAGATTATCGTGTTTTGCTGTGCCACTCGTTGTCGGTAGCTACATCACATGTTCGAAGACGGTTTTTATCCTTTGTCTTTCGTTTGTGGTCTGCAGCTGTAATCGGGGGTGTCTGCTTTGGTTTTTCTTTCTGGCGGGAGCACGTCGTGGTTTTCTTGACACGCAGCTCTCCACCCTTGGCCTGCGAGCCACACTCTCGCATGGATACGCTTTAACCTTGTTAGTTGTACAAGGTGACTCTGTAGGCTGGTGGATAGTGAGAGTGCCATGTAGCCACCGAGACTCTATTTTACGGCCGCTCGGTGTCTGATCGATCTCCATCAAAATAACGGCAGGAGGAACGGGCCGAACTGGCCAACATCCAGCGCGCGGCGCGGAAAATGGCGCAAGCCGTTCCCGGAGGAGCGTCTATCATCATCTACGACTTTGCCGACCTCGATGACTACGACGAGGACGAAGGGTTGCTGGGAAACGAAAGCGGTAGGAGTAGCCGCAGCCTGTCGGCCAGCGGCTCGGTCTCCGCGTCAGGCCGGAACCCGTTCAAGCGCATCAGAGGACGGAAGGAGGACAGACTCCCCTGCGTGCGACTTTTGTCCGGGAGAAGCTCGGAGGAGACATCGGCGAGCGATGACCGCTCAGAAAGCGCCGACGACATGGATGCCGATGGCGCCGGGAACAGCGGGAGCGACGCGTGCGGCGAGCGCTTTGTGGCTCTTCCGTCCGTCGCCGTTTTGCTGGAGTCGATCGGGAAGGTGAGGAGGCGTTTGCGCGTCACCGTTTCCATGCTGGAAAACAACATCCCTCACTAATTGTACGTATGAAATAGTTTGTCTCTAAAAGTAGCCCTTTCACTACTGCCAAGAATATACCACACTAATTACGAGTAATTATAAAAATACGTGGGTGCAGTTCTGACGCGATTGCATTGAAGGCAGAATGGCAGGGAAGGGGGGAGGGGCCGGTTCGGTTCGGATCGGTTGGTGGCCCCTTAGGGACATCGCACCGTCGCGGGAGCGATTGGGTACCGACCATACTTGTCTAATTTCCGACCCAGAGCTGAACGAAGTTGCCGCCAGCCCTCGCTGGGCTGTTCATGTGGCGTTAAGGCTGGGCGTTGATTCCTTACATTGCTTTCCTGCTCCTACTTTATTGCGAGCGGTGTTTGCGATGTTCCCCCACACACTCAACAAACGTGGTACTCAAACTTTCTTGTGATGTGTTCGTACGCCTGCAGCCAACAGTGTTTCGATATGGAATGCTGATTGTTCATGGCTTCTGAATTTCTTCTACTCTTGGCACAATAATTGCGTTTCTTCTGAATTTCTTTCTATCTCGGCACCACTGAATTTCCTCTGAATTTCTCTGTTCTTGCCATAACGGAATTTCTTCTGTTTTTTTTAATTCTTGGCACAACAATCTGCACAGGAGTCATACGTGTGGTTGAAAGGTGGGCGCTACCAGAGGGACGTGCTGGTTCGAGTGTCGTGCCGCATGTTGCCGAACGGAGCGACCGTCCACGTCGTGCTATCGGACGAGACGCCCTTCCCCCCGCTCCGCATCGAGAACCGCTCTTCGACGCAGACGTTGGGGTACCGCCTGGGGGGAGACTCAGATGACGTCTTCCAGTTGTTAGAGCCGATGCGCTGGACAGCGCTTCATTGGATCGACGAGGAGCGGTGAGCCGAGCCCCGGCTGGGTTTGTTTTCAATGAAACATGCCATCAGCCGCCAATGTAAACAGACCAACTGAGGGTTTGTTGCCGGATTTCGCTCGCGATAGAAAAAAGCCGGATATTGGTATTGTAGGCAACTCCTCGGGGAGTTTTATTCAGGGTCAACAGGAGAAAGTAGATTCACCCAATTGACTGAAACGTTTTGTCGCCGGCCTGTTGTAGTTTCTTGCTTGCTTGTTGCTGCTGCTGCGCATTATGAGGCGACTGGCACAGTCAAAACTTGATTTGAATGCGATTGTTGTTGCTGCGCGTTGTCGGGCGACTTGCACTGTCAAGGGGATATGCTCTTGACGTTGTTTTGTGGGGTGTATGGTACGGCCTCGTTCCCGTGTTTTTTTTACCAGCCTAATTTCATGTATCCATTCTTGTTGTTCCTAGTTCAACCCGTGTTCAATTACCGTGCTTTGCACCCTGTGTGCGCTCACGCGGCTGTCGCTCCCCTTTTTCCCAGCCACGTTGAGGCGGTATTGGTTGCAGCCAATCTCACAGGTGCTAAGCCGAAGACTGCCCGCGCCAAAGCGCGCAAGATAAGGGAAGCCGTACGAAGAGGACGCGATTCCTTCAAGGCTACTGCTCCTCACAGCGACAGCAGCTGTGAGAGGGATGATAGCAGCCAGGGCGAAAAGTCTGGCGAGGAGGAAGCGGGCTCTTTGGACCCTGAGGGGGGACGGGCCATTGGCAGGACCTTCGAGTCGTCGGGGTTTGTGAGCAAGAAACATCCCGGCCTTGGGCCGCTCAGGGAATACAAGACGGAGGATATCGGGCGGCTGAAGGACCTGGTTGGGGATGGGGAGAGGGGCCAGGCAGAAGTGCATCTCAAGGCTGAGTGCCTGAGGTTCGCCAGCAGCGTGACGACCACGGTATGTGCCGGCGGATGGGGGTATCGGGGCGGTCGAGAGGGAGGGGAAGGGGAAGGTCGGACGGGCGTTCACGCTTTTAAGTTCTTTACTGGAAGGCGTTTCGATCGAGCCCTCGTGTGTGCGTGCATGGGTGGGGTTTCGGCGGGGTCGAGCGGGAGGGGGAGGGGGAGGCGGGCGGGCTTTCACGCCTTTCATTTCTCAACTGGATTGCTTTTCGATCAAGCCCTAGTGCGTTCGTGCGTGCGTGCGTGCGCGCGTGTGGGCCAAGCGGGTCGTTTTGGTCGGGGTGCTGATGGTGTCCTGTTTGTCCTTGTGTGCGGGATACTTTTTGGATAGACGGACGAGGGAGGAGCACATTCCACCTTCGCGAAGGAAAACTATTGCAAACGTTATCCGAAGTACCAGCTGGGGTACTCATAGGTGTGGTTACTGCTTAATCGTATGTTACCTGCACATGTTCAGCACTTGTGTTGAAAAACAAAAAGCGCCCCCCCCCCGGCAAAACCAAAATCTTCCGGATGCTATCCACCTCCGTCCGTGTACTTCTACTCGTAAGCTGATGCTCGCCGCCGAGCTGATGCTGCAGTTGTCACGACATGTATGATGCACTCTTGCCACCTTTGCCGACGTCTTTATATCCTCCTCCCGTTCCTTCGCACGTTTTGCGCACAGCTCCTCGCGTTCTCTGACTCGCCTGACGGTACCTACGGAAGGGTATTGCCTGATTGGGCGGTGAATTCCGACCACGAGGGAGTCGAAGAGGCGCTCGTTAAGGATGATCATGTGAGAGGCTTCCTCCGATCTTAAGCCCTTTAAGAATCGAACCCCTTTATGGGGGGGACGCGGTGTTTTGATTTTGTGTTATCGTTTCTGCAGCAGTCAAAAGGGTTGAAACGTTACTTTTAGAACTGCAATCCCTTTTTTGTGACAAACTACGTGGATTTAGTATGTGATCGCGCCTGTGTGATCTCGACAAAGCCGGCAACATCGACTATAAATAAGCGAAGGAAACAGAGGGCACCCAGGGCACTCCTGACCCACGTGTACGCAGTATGCCAGCAAGTTATTTTGGGCTGTAGTTTGTTCTTCTTAGTGAAGGCTGATGGCAAGATAACCCTGTTCCACGTGTAATACCCCAGGTGGTTTTGACGGGTTTTGGTAGTGGTGTTTTCGCTGCAGAGTGGGCGGGGAACCGTACAACGCTGTTTCCAAGCACCTTGCTCCTTTCATGCCGCCGGTGCAGTAGTCGCTCTGGACGATCCTGACGATTATGACGAGTACTACAGTAGTATATTCCCTCTATGGTGCCGCTTGAGTCATGCGGTTTGCCCCTATAGCGCCGCCTATGAAATCAGTTGGCCTAACTATCGCGACGAGGACTACAGTAATGGTCTCTCAATGGTGCTGGTTGAGTAGTGCCGGTTGCCCGCTACAGCGTCTGTGAAATGACTTGGCGCGTATGGGAACAATCAATGGTGTCAAGTGTGCGAAGTAGTGCATGTTGGCGCTATGTATGGTGCCGGTATTTCAGGCTGGCGCATACCGGTGCTATGAAGCGACCACTTCTGTGCTCCCCTCACCGTGTGTAATTGCTTCACCCCGACCCATGCCCACAAACTCGAAACGTGCACAGGCGGGCCAAGAAGAAGAAGCGGGAGAAGGCCTCGGCATGTTCGCGCGTCTCTGGGAGGGCATGCACTTCGAAGCGTGCTTCGAGGGCCTGGTGCTGAACATCATCGACAGCACGGTCTCGGGCCCGTCGGAACTGGTAGCCTTCACGGTGGACAGAGTGGAGATCGGCAAACCTTCCGGGAGCCCACGGCTCTTGTTTACTGTTTGGCACTACCAGGTGAGGAGGTTAGCTCAAAGGGGGGGTGAAGGGTGAAGAGAAGGAGATGGGGATGGAGGTGGGGGGTGGAAAGGGGGGTGCGGGGGTGGGGAGGGAGGTGGGAGGTGGGGAGGGGGGTGCGGGGTGAGGAGGGAGACGGGAGGTGGGGAGGGGGGGTGGGGGTGTACTGTTATCATGCATGACCGTAGTCGGACGACCATGAACCTTTGTATCCCTGCAATGCCGTGATGGAGCACATCGGATTTGCACCGACCAGGCAGACATTGCGTGCACCAAGTGGGGGGGAGGGTGGGGGGCGGGGAGGGGGTGGGGAGGAAGGCAGAGAGGTGGGGGGTGGGTACGGGAGGAGAGAGGAGAGCAGGAGCACAGCGTTGGCCGTGTCGAAGTCCCAACATTGCACGCCCTTACCGTCACACCGCCTACTCGCTTGCTGTGCTGTTTTCCGTCTTCTTATCGCGTTCTGCCCGACACCCTACCGATGCCTCCCCGCGGGGTTTGCAGCTGGATGACATGCGACCGGACTCGGCCCACCCGACCATCCTCTACCCGAAGGACAGCGGGTTCAATAGCCATCTCGCCAAGACGAACAAGCACGGCCCCAGTGCGGCACCGGCCTTGATGGTGAGTTGGTCGTCGTGTCGCTTGCCGCTGTAAAAAACATTTCATAGGAGGACGCGCATAGGAGGCAGCAGCGCGCTAGGGTATATATAGCGTCAACACCAATAAAATTCGGCCAAGAGGAACGTAAGCGATGGAGAGAATACGTTTAAAATGACGGCCTGCTTTTGTTTTGTTCGTAGCCTCAGGGTGGTTGGCCCGTTGTTTCCATGTGCCTGTATCGTCCGCCGTCTCCTCCTTTGCGTTTGCGTTCGCTCGTTGTGTGAAAATCATCCGTCGCCCCAGGACGTTCCTTTTGCAGTAATTGTTTTCTGGTTTCGGCGTTTTCCTTCTTTTTGCAATCCTCGTTTTTGGCTATGTTACCTATGTTGTCTTTGCTTGCTTTGCTCCTGCTGTTGTTACAGCTCTTGTTTCGTCTGCCTCTTTCTCCCCCCCTTTTCGTTTCACCTTGCATCGCGTCGTTTTTTTCTCGTAATTTTGTTCTCCCCCTCCTTTTCGTTTAAACTTGCATTGCGTCTTTTTTTTTTCTAGCATATTTTTCTCCCCCCCTTTTTCGTTTCACGGGGTAAAACCAACCTATAAACACAAAAGCGCGTCGGCGATTGTCGCTTTGCTTGTTTTGTCGAAACACACTGCAGATCGAAGTGGAGCACGACTCCAGCGTGAGCCTGCTGCACAACATGTCGGTCATCCCCGCCATCGTGGTCGTCCTCGGAAAGGTTCAGTGTAACGTGCACGTCGACTTCTGGGTCCATGTACAGGTAAGAGCCGAGACTCTCTTGCCATTATCTTACCCCCTTCCCTTTTTTTTGTTTTTGGCGGCCTTGATCGCTGGTGGGACCAATGTGCAGCAAACGAAAAAGAGACGATCGTTGACCTACTCCAGCATCGAGGACGGGTGTGCAGCAGTACGAGCATCACCTTCACCACGCTGCGCGGGTGTCTTTACAGGTCCTTGCGTTGCACTTTCGAGACATCCCCTACCCCAAAACGCCTACCCCAAGACGCGTGCTACGGTAGGGCAGCACGTTTTGGCTAAAGTATTTTATTGAGTGACGAGGCTCCTTAACCCCAAATGGTTGGAATTTTCATTTCTCGTTTTGCAATATGGATGTTCTGTCTGCGTAGGCCATGGTACTTGTTCATGTTCGTCGGGTTGCGTTTTTTCAGATTATTCCAAATCAGTTTTTGGGTCAGGTTCGTACGGAGCGTTCGTACGAGACTGGCACGTACGTAGGCTGGCTCCCGATTTATTTTTTCTTTTTTACAGATTTTTTGGCGGAGGCATGAAGTGCTTCAGCTGTAATGTATGCGTGTACCACTTTTGGTTTGCTTGTGTTTTTTCCCTGGGGAATTCTCCCACTCCAGAGTGGCTGGATGGAGCCTGTCCTGTGACCACGGACACGATTAAGTGAGTTAATGTTGAGAACAAGAAGAGCTACTAATAGTTTGGAGAGTTCCTCAAGCGAGGAGCCTCGGGACACAGCTGGTGCACCTCTTTTGTAGCCTGTGTCCCAACGGCCCTGTCTGCTTCGTGTGGTCCATCGCTGCTGTGCGCGTGTCTCTTTACATTGCGGGTCGGGCGCATCCCTTACCCCAGCGGCCCGGGCTGCTTCGCTTGATGCTGTTAATGAATACTCATTTTTGTCGACATTTTTGTTCCATCTTAATTCCCAAAGGTAGTGAAAAACCGGCCGCAAGCACCCTTGCTTGCTTTGTTTCTCCCACCGCGAGCCCATGCACGCTGCATGCGTTGTTGCTCCCCCCTCCCCGCCCAGCTTTTCCCGCAACGTTTCTGTAACGCTTTTTTGGTGCAACACCCACCTTTGCCTCGCTTTTTTTTCTCAGGACGTGGTGTATTCCTCGCTTAACTGGACGAGCATGTCGACCGAGGAGACGCGCGCGATGGCGGTTGAGGGTGCTCGGCAGGTGGTGGGCCAGCTGCTCCCGGTACCGGCCTCGGACGCCAGAGTGGACCGCATCTACATCGGGTCCTACCACCAGACTGCGCTTGAGTTCAGCGTGGTCTTCCACCTCGGCACAAAGGTGAGTCTTTAGTGTATTCTCCGCATTAAACGCTTTTTTCCATCCATCGACGTAAAGCACCCCTAGAGTCCTTGCCGATGCTTCATCCTAGAGAGAGACATGGTCACAGACTACAAGATTTGTATGCATTGCAAATGCAGTAAGGGGATGTGGCCGTGCAATGCCAAACGTACTGAAAACGGAAACGAGACGTTTGCAAGCCGGCACACCAAAAACACTTGCAGGGTTGGAAGGCAACCACGAGTACAAAAACTACAGAGCCTTGGGGCGAATTAAAAACGAAAGCGGGACGTTTGCAAGTCAGCACACCAGAAAAAACTTGCAGGGTTGGAAGGCAACTACGAGTACGAAAAATCTAGAACCTTGGGGCGAATTTAATGAGCCAGATGCAGTATCGAATTCATGACGAGCCATTGGCGACGAAGAGGCTACAGAGAGAGTTTTCATAGGTCACGTGAAACATCGCATTTAGTCGACTCAACTCCAGAACCGGATATACTCGGGCCTGTCTTTACTTAGACCTGCTTGCGTTTGCGGCTGAGTGTGCGATTAACGCGACGGTTCAAGGGCGTGGGGGAAAGGAGGGCGTCGCAGAGGCTGCCAGCCCGATCCGTCGCTGGCGTCTTGTCTCTCTCCGATGTTATTCTGCTCTTGAGCTTCTCAGCCGAAAACACGGCAACTGCATCTTGACTGACGATATATAGGATCCAATTTCCAGTTCATTGGGCTGTGCTTAGTGTCAAATTCTCAGTTCATGGGGCAATCCTACCCCGTCAGACCTATTAGGTATTGACCGCACCGCTGTCGACGGCGCGCACAGTGGCACAACTTTCCCCCCTCGATTCCCGCCGGCCGGCACCGCTCTGTTGATTAGTTGATGTGCGAAACTCTTTTGAGCGAAATTAAAGAAACACTACTGTGAGATCGAGATTTTTTGGTCGAGTGTAATATTTGCACGCTGGTGTAATACTTCTTTGGTCGCTTAGGCTGCGAGTCGGCTAACTATAATGTAACTGTTCAAGTTAGTTGCGTGGGGTAATTCGCTTGTGGCATCAGACCGTCGCGTTTGTGGCTCGACGTTTGCTGATTATCCAGTTAGATTATAGTCGGTCATCAACAGTTGGCTTTTACTCCACCCAACTAAAACCTGGCCGTGAAGTGAAAAAAAAAGGGAAATTGTCAAAGGGGGATATATTCCCGGGTTTTTCGGTCTTTTGACGTATAGCGAAAAAACGCCCACGGAACGTGCCCGCGATTGCCCTAAAGTGCCTAAATTCCAATTCTGACGCGCTGGCAAGACACCCGCAGCCCATGCCGAGCACGCACGCCGTTTTGTTTTCTTCTTCGGGTACGGTATTGGGACTAACAGGGCCGCGACGCAGGAGAGGGCAACATTATCCCTCCGTTTGGCTACAACATGGGGGGGGTGTACCCCCGCGAATCTACTAAGGTTATCTAGTACCTCCTTTTGATCACACTTGCCCCTCTTTTGACCGAACTCACTTCCCTTTTTGACGAATTCTGACACCCTTAAAAACGGGTACAACAAGGACAGCTACACGTCACCGCCCATCAGCCCGAATAGACTGCAATCAGAACATCCAGTAGTTGCAAATACCTGCGGTGGGTACTCTCCGAATAAATGACGGCGCAGGAAACGAGCAAGGCGAAGGTAATCTTCATGGACGAGAGAAAATACATAGTATTAATGCTTCTTATCTTATACCATGGAAGAGAGCCAAAAGACACATCGCATTTTGTGGGTGCGTGTACTGCTTGGGACTCGGTGCTGTGCTCGGTGCTTCGTGTCGAACCGCAGACGGGAACACAACGCACTTATCAAATCATAAACAACGGAGACAATAATCAACGACAAAGCAAGCCTTGTCCATGGTGGTCGAAGATCAAAGCCATTGTATGCTCCTATGCATAATAGAGAACGCTACGAATGTTGTATGGTATGATGCGGTATGACATGATATGACACGACACGTTCACAGTAGATGCCCCTCTATATTGCCAGTTGAGTGGTGTCCGTTGCGCGCTTAAGTGCGTGTGAATTTGCTTGGCGTTGATGGGAACAACCACTACAGCAAGTATGGGGGGGTAGTGCCGGTTGGCGATATAGTGCCGGTATTTTTGGCTGTCACTTAACGGCACTAGAGAGGGACCAGTACAGTGCTACTACACGTGTACTGGCGCTGTTTGCGGCCTCTGTATAATTCCTTTTTTTTTTTTCATTCGAGAAGGATCTGATCTTCCTGGCTCTACGATCCAAGCCGCCCGGTGTCTGTGCTGTTCGTCCGATGTGAGCCGTGCTGGTGTATGTGGCCCGACAACGAAGAACCGAGTACAGCACCGAGCCCCGAGCAGCACGCGCACCCTTGACCTATGATATGTCTTTTGGTGCTCCCGTATGGTGTAAAAGAAGAATCAAATGCGGTTGTTTTCGCCCGTAACGATTAGTTTTTTTTATTTGTTTCCTGTGCCATCATTTGTTCGGAGATGAACAGTCGCAACCACTCGCAACTACTGGATGTTCCACCCTTAGTCTTCTCGGGCTGATGGACGGTGGCGTGTAGCCGTCCTTGTTGTACTCACTTTTGAGGGTGCCATAATTGGTCAAAGAGGGGTATTATTTCGGTCAAAAGGGGGACAAAGGTGGTCAATAGGGGGTAGTACATAACGTTGGTAGGTTTAGGGGGGTACACAACTTGGGGGTTGTGTGGTTGTGTGGTCAAGCGGGGGTGGTACAAAAACTTGGTAAAATTGGGGGGCTATACCCCCCCCCCCCCCCCAAGTGGTAGTCAGAAGGGGGAATGTTTGCCCCCTCCTGCGTCGCGGTCCCGTCAGTTCCAATATCGTATCTGACGAAGAAAACGAAACGGTGTGCGTGCTCGGCATGGTCTGCGGGTGTTTTTGCCAGCGCGTCAGAATTGAGTTTTAGGCAGTTTGGGGCATGCGCGGGCACGTTCCCAGGCGTATTCGACCGAAAAATCCGGGGATATACTCCCCCTTGACCAATTCTCTAAACATATACTCACACATCATGGAACTCTCGACAAAATTTCAATTGGATGGTGCCTCTACGGAAGATATCATCTCGCAAACAACGGCGCACTGGTCTCCCCCTGACAGAAATTACGCGGGCACCTTGACCCTTGCCTCTGCGGAAACCACTCACTCTTGAAACTCTTTGACAACCCGTAAATTGGACCGTGCCTGCCGCGCCTGATGAAAAACAACAACGATGTTTACACTCCAGGTGATGGCGATGCTGTCCTCGAAGCCGGCAGTGGACGGAGATGAAGAGAAAGATGAAGGCGGTTTCGGCGCGTCGATCGCGATGATGCCCCTGGGTGCCGCCGGCGGTGTGTGTTGGGGCCTGCTGTCGAGCTTCGGGGCCGGAGTGGCCAACGCTTCCCCGACGTTCAGCTTCGACGCTTACATTCTTGAGCAGTTCTATGGTACCGCTACCCAGGCGATCGAGATCGTGGTCATGAGCTTGCTCAAGCAGGGGGTTGTTCAGGTGTGCTGCAGTCATCAGTTTTTGTATTCCCGCGGCAGGAGGAGGAGGGGGACGGGGGGTGGTAGGACGGGGGAAGGGGGGGGAGGAGGGAGGGACGGAGGGAGGGAGGGAGGGAGGGGGGAGGGGGGGGGGAGGAGGGGGGGTATGGAGGAGTGGTGGAGGAGAGTGGGAGGGACGGGGAACGTACCGCACACCAGGTAGTCAATAGCGCAAAATGTATTGTGGTTGCGGCTACACCGCAGTTTGCGCCACGTTGATGAACGGCGGTGGGCATGTTGGGAAGGAGCACACACATACGGCCCACCTGGAGCGGTAGAGGGGGAGGACTGGTACGTTTTTGTTACGCACTCGCAGCAGAGGGTGAAGTTTGGCCTGGATCTTGAGTGTTTCTCATGAATGACCGGATTTTTTGCACTTGATGTGTTTTCTTAATTCTCCGTGACGTATTTGCATGTACGAACACTTGATGGAGGGGCCAAGAGACTAGACGGTATCAAATATACCTCCTGCCTCACGTCTGCCGCAATCAGCATCTGATCTCACCATTCCTTCTTTATTTTTGGAGCGTGTCCACTCACGAAGGAGATTCCACAAACATCAGATGTGGGAGACAAATCTGCACGCATCTGTAACCAATCGTCAGCGGGCGAGCACGGCGTGCCTGTAAGAAAACGTCAGCGAATAAGCACCCAAAAGAGACGCTATACTGGGTGCGTCCTCATAATCCTCTTTTTGGTTCGTGTATTGTTCAGGCGTACAAGGTTCTGGGACACATCGACATTTTAGGAGATCCGCTGTCTTTGGGCAAGAGCATTTCCAGCGGGGTCATCGGCTTCGTCACCAAGGTACGGTGACCCAGACGAATCGTTGCATCCTTCATTCAAATATCCTGCTGCGCGAGATCCTAGTGGCAGCTGTATTATATTTATGGTTAGCGCATCGCCGTACCAACATGCGACCCACGCACGCTCCTACCCCCCCTCTGGGTCGATCTCGAATCGTGGGTTCGCTCTACGATTGCCTTTTTTCGACTCTTATCTGCAGGCGGGAACCGGCGACGTTGCCGGAGGAACCAAGGACCTGGTGAAGGGTGTTGTCGGGGGCACAGCCAGCAGCGCGAGCAAGATTGTGGGCTCGCTCGATCACGCTGTTCGGAGCGCTGGCTCGCTTGACTCGAAGCCTTCGGCCGATACCGGTCCCCCCGAGATGGCGAAGGTAAGTCGCATGGGATCCGCGTGAGTGCTCTCTTCGCTGCGGTAGGTAGTGCGTTGGGCGGAGTTTTACAGGCCCATAAACACAGTTCGGGCGGTTCCCGCTTGCGACACTGGGGGCGCGCTACAGCCGCAGCAACATTGGGTGCCGGTTCTGCTACCTGTGGTGACTCCTGCCCCGCTGGATTTGACGCTTGTTTGGGTTTGCCCTCTCACCTCGGGGAAATGTGCCAGCACTAATTCCGTGTGATTCGTCCCCGAACACGTGCTTGCAGTTTTAGAGGGGTTCAAGAGACTACTGTGACGCCGCTCGCGGCCTTACTAATGTAATGCTTCGTGTCTAATTTTTTTTTTCGGCCGTGGAGGCGTTGGCATAGCGCGTCGCGGAGAGAAACGCGCTGGATGAGGATTAACCAAGGGAGATTTATTTTCCCACTTGTAGTGCGTTTTGTTTTTCAGGCCCAGGGGTGCTGAGTACGATTACCCTCCCTGGCCCCCTCTGGCTCCAACCGAGCTTGCAGTGCCTACGTATCTATAATTTCCCCTCATGGGAGGCGGGAAGAGATGCACTGTACTCTGTTTCTGTGGGGCAGATGCACCGTAAGAAGCAACCCTTCCCTCCGCGCGCTTTTATGGCGTTCGCCCGCTGCCCCTGCCTTGAATATCGTCCCAATTCGGTCACCGCAGGCTCCTGAACATGTGGGCCAAGGAATGACGCAGGCTCTTTTGTACATGGGAGACACGATCCAGGATGGAGTTACTGGGTTTTTCATGAAGCCGGCACGCGGCGCTAAAAAAAGTGGGGTGGCTGGTTTTATCAAGGGCGTGGGGCAAGGCGTTGTTGGTCTTATCGCCGCTCCCGTATCAGGTGAGGCTAACTAAAGGGGTGGTCATTGTGTGGTACCAGGGATATGCGAAGAGATACTGTGAGCGACCGAACTTGTAGTTGCACAATTGACTGCACTGGTACATGGTGTAATGTCGTAGATGACAACTTGGTCAAATGTAGACACGTCTCTGGGCGAGATATGCAACAAACCTTCCGGCCCGAGCCGTCATAGTTTGGGAAGCCCACGAGGGGTGATGTGGGCGGTGGGAAGGTTTCGTTGGCCTGGTGTACAGTTGTAGCCGCTGAACATCGCTTTGTATCGGTTTGCAAGTTTTGCTGCTGTTGATTCAAGGCGGCGCGACCGTTACTTTGTTTTTTGCGACACTCCAGTCTGGTAGTGGTTTGTCAAGCTTGAAGGGTGTTTCAAGGGACGCGTGACAGATGGTTGGTGCTCCAAGCACAGCAGCGGCCGTATGAACAAGGCGATGTGGCCAGGTCGGATTTTTGTTTTGTGGAGGCGAAGAGCCGCGTGTGCCCATGGTGCCGCGTCTCTCCCCCGCTCCCCCTTAGATGCGTGCCACGATAGAGGCAGCAGTGCACTTCTGGCGTTTTTTTTCTGAATGACGGGGCTTCTTAACCCAAAATCGTCGGATATTCGCCATTTTTTTATTTGCAATAAATATCATGTCATGTCTTTGTACCTACTGTAGGCCATGGGGTTTGTTCATCGGGTTGGACTCAAAAGTGGCTTTTGTGTGAGACACAGAGCTCCTCAAGGGGTTAGCCCCTCAAGGGGTTAGCCCCTCAAGGGGTTAGGAGCCTCACAAAAGAAACGGCGCACCTCTACCTTAGCATGCGATCTCGACCTCGACCTCTGCATTGGGTCGACGTTATTAACAAACGAACACGCGCGTGATAACCCTCACAAAAACTTGCCTCGTTACTTTGTTTATCTTTTCCCTGCCTGGCGAGGTTTAGCAACCAGCACGAGCAACGTAGATTCGCAACGTGTGTCGACTGTTTTAATGAAAATAAAGACTTTTTTTCTCGTTCCAGCCTGAAAATTGCGCATCCACGATGATTACCGCGGCTGACCCGGCGTAAAACCACTTCTCTGCCGCTGCATAGGCGCCTTGGGCGCGACGGGCAGGATTGCGAGCGGTATCGCCGCGACGACACACCTCCTCGACCGCCACCCTATGGGCCGAAGGAGGGAGCCACGGCACCCGCTCGGGGCAGGGGAGCGCGACGACCGTGACAGGCTTCAGAAGCAACTCAAGCAGGCCAAGAAGAAAAACGCCAACAAACGGGTAGACGAGCTCGACCCGATAGTCGTGTACGGAGACAGCGAGAGTGGAGGCGAATCGGGAGGCATCGATGAGGGAGAGGAAAAGATTGACACCCAGGCAGAGGCCGGCGGGATGGGGCTGTTCTTGTTGCCACTCACGCCGCAGGACATGCGCGCTAATTATCCTGAGGAGATTGGGGGCACCGCGAGCGCGGTAGGCGCGGTCGCGAGAGCTAAGGTGCTGGAAACGGCGGTGGCTGCATCGGAAAATGATTCAGACGGACGGCATGAGGAGGTGGTGGAGGAGGTGATGGAGGAAGTGGAGGAGCAAGAGGAGGGGGAGGAGGAGAAGGAGGGGGAAACGGGGGACGGGGGCGAGAAGAGGGACAGAGGCACGTTGAGAGGAAGGGTGCGGGCGTTCCGCTCGAGATCGCGGTCGCCTGCTGACCTTAAATCGAAAATCAAGGGCCGCGTAAGGTGGCGAAGCAAGACCCGGGACAAGTCTGCGACGCGCGACAGTTCTTCTTGAGTGGATGAAGGCGTCATATATCATAGCGCTTTCTTTTAGCTAGCAATCGCAACGACAACAGACAAGTGCTATGATACCGTAGGGGTGTGTTCTACAGCACGTTGTGGCCCAAACATTTCTGAGTTGACAGGGTTCCTCAATTAGACCAACAAGCTAGCCGACGTTGTTGAATGCACTGTCATTCGTTGCATACCTAATAGTACCTTGGTCACGTGCTTCTTCATCGGGTTGCGCTCTGTGTTCTGTTGTCATGTTTTGTTGTCATGTTCTGTTGTCATGTTCTGTTGTCATGTTCTGTTGTCATGTTCTGTTGTCATGATGGTTCGGTATCGACCTCCTCAAGTTAGGAACCTGTTAGAAAGAAAAGCCGCACCTCTACCGCAGCATGGGTCAGCTTTGCAGTCATCGTATTCGACGCGTGCTACGATAGAGGTCCACCACTTTTTTTATCTGGGGTTCCCAGTTTTAGGAGCTTAAGACCTCTTCCAAAAACTGATTTGGAGAAAAACAAAACTGTTGCCGGATGAAAAATCCCATGGCCTTCAGGTATTCAACGACAATCATGCAAAAAAAATGATGTATTTCTCACGATTTTTTGTTAAGGAGCCCCGTCATTCAGAAATCGTTTCAGGCGAAGAGTGCTTCCTCTATCCTAGCACGTGCCAGGAAAACATGCCGCCGTAGCATAGTGTGCCGCGGTGAATCCGGTCCTATGTTTTTTGTTTTTTGTTTCCTGTCCTGTTCCTGTTCTTAGTCAAGAACATCGTTGTGTGTTTTTAAGAATCCCGAAACGCCCGTAGACCGAGCAATGCATGTTTTGCCTGTACCGTACCAGGTAGATAGACCATCAAGAACCCCTAAAAAGGGTGGTAGACAGGAAGTGCTTTTCGTGCGTATACTTTCGGAACGGTTAGGTATGTCCGTCCAACGGACGTGAAAAAGAAAACTCCCTGTGTGACGGTGCAAAAGTGTGTCACCAGCGGCTTTTAGTAGTCTGCTGAGGCATCTAAACTTGTGCGGAGGGGGGGAGGGAGTGGTTTTGGGGGGGCGGGGGCGGGTGCACTTCAGATTTCGGGTCAATGGAGTGATCCATAGTTCATGTCGAAGGCAGCGGTTGCTGGTCAGGTGGGACGGGTCAATGGATGGTCTGTCGCACACCCAGCAATGAACACTCTGCTGCACAAACGAGTATTGATGATTAATAGTTGAAACATGAATTGAAAGTTAATTGTCCGCTTGGTTTTCTTTCATCTGCGCGGTACGCCGTTGCCAGTTGGTCGACCGTGCGTGCGTGCGTGCGTGAGTGCGTGCGTATGTGGCTTGTCCGCCTCTCTCCGTGGTACGGCTGGACGTCTTCGGGTGTCGTGCCAAGCGCGGAGGTATCAATTTGATTGTTGAGTTATCGTCTCTTAACATTGAAGGCTGCCATGGAGCTCCTTTGCCCTTGTTGTCGATTCGTAATGCCCTAGCCGCGTGTTTGTTTGAGAACGTCGGTCGAACGCCACTCGTGCACATTATTGAATGGGCTCGTCATTGCACACCGCGCACGAATCGTACGCTTGGAACACACGCGACAACAAGCAGGCTCGATAAAGCGTTGCCGTCTGGCCCGCGGAGTCCGTCGTGGAATATCTCGGGGTTTTCGAGTTTTTCACAGGCGAGATTTCGTCGTATCCTACTTTGAATGCGGAGCGTCGCCCTTCTGCATGGACTTTTTTATCTTTTTTTTTTCTTGTTTCTCGTATACCAGTAAGCAACTCCTACATGTAGCCTTCGAAGAACGGGCATTTTAAGGTTTGTGTCGGGTGTCTATTGGCCGTCGCGCCTTGCCTCCCTCACTATAGTCTAGGGTTTGTTGTATATTTTTCAGGTTACTGGGAGCCGCTTTTGCCAGTTACGATCATCGCAATAGCGCGATAGCCAGTGAAGCGCCCATTTTTTGGTCGTCCGTTTGGCAGGGATACACTTGTTTTTATTTATTTATTGTGTACACTACATTAATCGATGTTCGGCTTGCTTGCGTAGCGCTCGCGTCTACCTCTTTATTGGTCTTGTTGGGATAATTTGCGCGCGGCAGTGCGTCCCTTTCCCTTTTTCTTCTGTGGCGGTAGCGTTGTGTTCCGTTGGTGTGCCACTCTCCTCACCCACCTCGACCGTATGATTCGTAGCCGTTGCGGGGGAGCGGTGCATCCGATAATCGTTGTGTGATGTCTGATATATGTATGTTGTGGGATCTGCTTGTACCGCAACCGCTTTTGGCGACGATAGTGATGTCTATACAGCTTAGGTAAGAACACGCGTCGACAGAAGACACCCACAAGAGAGACGACTTGGTCGCGACAGCGCAACGTGGAGAGGAGGGCGTTCCTTCGTCGGGGGTGTTAGCTTGCGATCTCGCGGTCTGATGCGCCTCGTCTGGGTGAAAACGCCATGTCGCAGCATGGGGGGTGTTGATGATCGGGGCGTTCGCGGTCTTGCGGTGTCCACCCACCGTTGTCGTTGCCGTGGGCCTGTCTGATAGCTGTGGAAGCGTTTGCGTGCTTCTTGGTGCTTTGCTCCCTGTCCATCACGGTCGGCCTCGGCAGTGGTGGAGTTTTGACGTGTGAAGAGACATCAAATCGTTAACAACAAGCGGCTGTGATGAGCTGAAAGGCAATAAATATTCGAGCCTACCGCGGTATCCACACTGCGGCATAGAGCCTTTACCTATATACTCAGTATACGGTTTTTGTTCTGCCCTCCTCTGAATGGATCGGGGGCTGCAGTTGGCTGCCGTTCCGCAGCGTGACGCGCATTTAATTTTTCGTATCACCTCGTTTAGATATTCTACACAATTACAATCTTTCTTTTTGACAAACAGCAACATCGGTTCCTCCAACCGTGGGCATTGCTGCAATTTCAAGAGGGCAGCGAATGCACACCGAACCCGCGAGGAAAAACCACTGCTACTGCGCACAAGTGCAGAGATTGGCAGCTTTGCAATGACTCAATTCGTACATGCACGGATATCACCACGGCACAAGCAAGCTTTAACCGCAATAGCAGCAAGTAGGTGCAAGCAGCACACGTTTTGGCTCTGTTCCGGTTACACGCGCATACCATGCACCTGCTTCTAAGTCCCGATTGGGTGTAGTTTCTCTGTCGGCTTTTTCCTGAGATGGCTATCTTTTCTTGACCGCGTTTTTTTTTACCGTATTCTAAGACATTTCTATGACCGCGGCTGATAAAACCCTAGCTCAAGAAAGCCACAACCACGCGTTCGCGGCGACGATTTATCAGTCGCAGTGAAGAAAACGCTCACAACCCCCCCCCGGTAAAAACCCCGCGGGTGAAAATCCCAGCTCAAGGAAGCCGCAACCACGCGTTCGCGGCGGCGATTTGTCAGTCGCAATGCAAAAACGCCTGAAACCTCCCCCCGGTAATCCACCGCGGTCAAGAAAAAATAGTATGAGTAGTAGCCGAAAGAGAAACGAAACCGTAAAGCAAATTAGTATAATCCAGCGTAGTCGTGGATAGGTTTTACACAAAATGCCAGGCAGCATACACGGTGACATGGACATGCACGGAGAGTACGCGGGCCGGAAAATGGATTTAATTGGTTGGGAAATATAGCGCGTAGGAAGTCAACAGCCATGGAATGTGATACGGTGGCACAGTTTTTGTCCTGATTGAAGAACGAACAATATGACGGTATCATCGTCTCGAGATGTAAAGACCAATCAGCAGTCAGCGTTTGGCACAATTGGTTCTGTTTCGAAAACAGAGACCCCAGCTATCAATCAGCATTGAGGACATAAGAAACAACAGGACAACAGCCGTCCAGGGAGACATTTATCTCATGGTATACATTTTTTTTTTTTTTTTTTTTTTCCGAACATCACGGTGTAGAGGCCAGGTCACCCCTCATTGTGCGCCGCCCCCCCGCTGCTTAACCTCTTCACTACAAAAACAATCCGACACCACTTCCAACTAGTTTGTCCCCATAAATACGGTCGCAGACACTTGCCTCCAACCATACGCTTCCTCACAAACGGCTGAGCTGACGAACGACTCGTACCAACAGCGTCGATCAGCCCGCAAAGTGTGTAGTAGAAAGGACTCGTTGCGGCCCTTCCTCTCTGTTTAGCTCTACAACAACTGCCCGCGGCAGCGTACACCCTATCCGGCTTCATTTCAACCAAGTGAATAACGAAAACCTTTCACCTCGCGTTTGGTACAAATAATTACTCGGGCGCCAAAGATGAGAATGTTCCCGCAAAAAGCTACTATTAATACGGAACTATATACTATCTGCACTACCGTATGCGTAGCAACTATAACCAGAAAACAACAAGCGCCAATGATCGGATCGAAACACACTGGCGAATACAGCGATATGGATTTCCGCGCGGACCCATCGCCCAACATAAGCGCGACAGGGAAAGTCACTCTCGCGAGAAATACAAGGTGATCAATAAAAGAAGACCGCGTGGTTCAGCAGCGGAGCGCGTCATGACGGCATTAACATTCCTCAAGCCCATTACATCACCCCCCCGCGACACACTTTTGGCCTCAGATTTACCGCGGCGCCACGGCTCAAAAACTCACCAACACCCGTCCCATATTGGATGATACACTATTATTAATAGTAGGCACCAATCGGGAAATACAGTTCGCACTCCACAACAAAAATAAATGGTACCAAGAGGACGAATAAAAAACAGCAGCAAAAGTGAAGCTCAATATATAGGGCCACCCGACGTACGTTTGGCCAACCAACGCGCGGTCGTCTTCTAGTGACTGACATAACCTAGCCAAGCCGCCAGACCCCCAAAAAACGCACGGCAAGCGTCCTGATCACCACACCACGAGTATTAGACAAAATCCATTCATTGGCCAAGTGCTGATGGACATGGATGTTTCGTTGGTCAACACACGCACACACATAACACGCATTCACCCACAAAGCTGTAAATGTCTATGGGTGCAAACGGACCGAATAAACGGCGAAACTCCAATCCGTTAGAGCCAACCCCGGCTACGCCCCGATTTGGGGAGTACTCTCGACGCCTGCTGCCAAACCACCGAACCAACGAGAAGCATGCCAAATATAAATGTACAACAATAACCGATAATAGACAACAGTAACAACGTAGATACCACCACCGAACCGCTGATGTTTGCTTTGCCCCCTCCCCTCGTGCCGCTCTTCATGTCTTGCCCCACCTCCTACTACTGGCCCTATTTCGTCGGTACCGTGCGACGTCTACAGTATGGCCCGCTGGCACCCGCCTTGACTCCCCTCGAACGTCATCCCCATCTCACCAGAGAGCCCCCCCCCGGCCCCTCCCCCCCCCATCTATTCAGTTGCGAGATGCGCCGGTCAGCGACTATTCGAACACTTCTCGTGTACCGCCCCGTTCCAAATGTACAAAAATGTGCCTATATACAAGCGTCACACGATGCGCGAAAGCGACCACCCCTACTCGCGCACACGCGCGACGCGGTGCTTGATCAAAAGCACGCGGGCCGATCCCGAGTTCCATTCACATACCAAGGCATCGTCAGGAAGCACCGGTGCACACCGGAGCACACCGCCCCGCCTCACACTTCATTCACACCATAGTTGCTGGCTGCGACCACAGTTCCCATCTTCAATTTACCCGCCACCTACAAATTCGGAGCCATATCGTCGTCCTTGAACGGTCAGTGTACTTCACATCGGCGAGTGCCAGTGCACGGAGAGGCGTCGCTGTACACCTATCTCGCTCTCTCCCCCCCCCCCCCCCCCCAACCGCCGCCGTCGCCATTGCACCCCTTATTACCCCCCTGAGCTGTCATATCTCGCGCTGCGTGAAGTACACCCAGTCCGCGAACGAAGCTCCCGGGGGGTGATCGATTTTGGGAAGCCCCTCCGGCGTCCATTCGACGTTGACAGGCACGACAGTGAAGGGTTTCAGTCCAGTGCGGCGTTCTACCCGGTCGGGGATGCCATCGCGCGCTTGCACGTGCCCGTTTCCCGCAAGAAGAACCATCCGCCCGCCCGCCCTTTTAATGTACCTTGAATTGGGGCATGGCGTCGTGGGGAGAAGAGAGGCATGGTGAGTTACGAGCGAATAGTTTACATCGCTCATGTTGGGGTATTCGGGTATTCGTCTGCCGCTACAGACAGCAAATAGAGCAAACAGTTTGACACTCACCAATACCCTGCTGAGCAAAACCCTAGCGACAGCTACATTATGTTGCATCATACGATGAGCGAGGCAACGGTCGTGTGCAGTGATTGGCGGACGCTTTCTGCCGCAAAACGAAGCCTATTTCTTCGTCATATCTGCGGTGCCACGGGAACTTCCTGACCTCTACGTTGTTGTTGCTGTTGTCTCACATTAGCTCTTGTAAAGAGTCCGTGGTCAGGCAAAGGTGTTGGAGCCTTAGGAGGACCCGAAAAAAGCATAATGAAACATTTTTTCGGCCGGGATCTACGTACAGCGAAGTGTCGAATTCGGCTTGCGACTGGCCATTTCATTTTTTGAGACTCCTCCCCAAACGTGCCACGCGATGAGCAATCCATGAAATCCATCCAATGGCCCGAGGTATTCAACGAAAACGGTCCAAAAAAACTACTGATATTCCGATGACTTGGGCTTAACCCCTTCAAGAGTCCCCATACCCCTTTCTATACTAACTTCAAGTAAAATTGTCTAAAAAAAGGACTTCTCGTTGTGAAGGCGTTAACCAGCTCCGTCAATGACATTTGTTTTCGGCCAAAACGCGCTAGCTCTATTGTACAGTAGCATGTGTCGTACGTTGTACTCCTACTGCTAGCCCATGTACCCCGTCCAGCAAACGACGCACTTCGGCAAACATTCCGTCACGAAACTGTCGCAACAAGCGACCATGGACGTAAATGTAAGGATTGTTTGATACTCACATCAATACCCCTATTTTCGTCTAGAGCGGTACAAAAACACTCCAAAGAAGTGCCCCCGTACGTACGCCAATCAACGGGAATGGCGACTTTCGTGCCCCAACAGCTCCTGCGCCGTGTATAAAGCATCCTAACAAGGAGCAGCAATCGCACAATATGTAGGGATAGCGACTGTCGTCCGCCAGCCATCCCCTGGGTAGTGCACACAAAACCCCAGCGAGGATATCCCAACGCTCCCTATTTTTCCGTTCAAATTGGCACAAACACCCCTAAGAGGAGCACTACGTAAACAAAGCATGGCGGTTCGCGACTTTCGTCCCACATCAGCTCCTGCGTCGTGCCGCACCGCGATTCGTCCGCCAGACCGCACACGCCTCCACACAACACTCACTGGCTCGCCGTCTCCGCCATGTACTCGTCCCATAACGTCTGCGCCTCGTACATGCGACCCATCGCTTCGCTGTCCATCCCCCTCCCATGCTGAAACCCGTTGATTGTCTCCTCGAAGCGCCGTCGATGAGATTCTTGTCCCAAGTCCATCTCAGGAAGTACTTCCTTGACTCGCTGTGGCAGCCCTGCCATGCCCACCTGAGAAGCAGTGATAGACGTAGGAAAGCAAGGATAAGGAAATCACGGCAACATTTGTGGTCGGTGCGTGGTATCACTGGTGGGTCGCTTGTGAACACGTATATGCAAATACACGTCGCGGTATGGACGACGTTAGCCTCGGTACTCGATAGTTGGCAGTAACGCCTGGGAACATCGCGGGTTGCACGCTGAGCCAATCGCCGTGCCGCAATACCGCCCGACGAGAAACGTATTTGCTATATATCATGCATAGCGAACACAGCAGCACCTCAACGGAATTCCAGGGTTGCATTGCTCAACAATGACAACATTCAGCAACTCCCAGAGCACTGCCGACTCTGTTGCCGTTTCGTAGCCGTCAGATGGTACTGACCGATGCAAACTAGTTAGACCCGTCACAAATCCGGGCGTTACTACGATATGAATAGGGTGTTTGCGGGATACCAAACTTGGATGGGTAGGAAAAAACATAATCATAGTATAGTGAAACCGAAAATAAGTCATGTAACCCCAACCCACAAAAAGTCAGGTTGAAAAAAAAAATGCTACCATACACTTTTTCAATTTTTCCAACCTACGGTTTCATGGGGTCGGTGTGGCCTTGGGCTGTGACGTTCACCGGTTTCAACACTATTATTGTTTGTTTTCCGACCCAACCACATTTGTTGTACCGCACACAACCTACTATTCATATTGGTAATAGTACCACTGCAGCAACAGCGACCAGAAGCGATGCTCGTACACTTGGTGATTTAGGACGATCGGTATTTTCCAGGATGACCGCTGTCTTCTTGGACGACCTCAATTATTCCCACCTTATTGATGAGGTACAGCAACGACTGAGGCGCGTTAAGCCCCACCAGCCGGATG
Organism: Undaria pinnatifida; assembly: GCA_012845835.1. Taxonomy (NCBI): domain Eukaryota; class Phaeophyceae; order Laminariales; family Alariaceae; genus Undaria; species Undaria pinnatifida. The sequence continues at coordinate 6,780,428 of JABAKD010000010.1, forward strand.
CCCCGCTCGCGCGCGTAGTGGAAAATCTTGGCATACTGGTTGAAGTCGAAGCCCCACGTCTCGTCCCATTTCGTCTCCATCTTCAGAGTTTGCAGATTGCCGTGGTCGAAAATGTACCTGTCCAGAGGTCCCTGCAGAGACAAGACGCGTCGATACAGTCCAGGACACCAAATGATAATCAGGAACACTAACCCACGCTGCGTTTCTCATTCGGGAAAGGGTGCGTTCTACACTAACTTCAGTGCAACGGCTCCGGACATGGTATGCTCCTGTAGATATCAGCCCGCCTTTCTTAGTACCCTGTTTCTTGATAGGTCTCCTGTACTGCACGAACAGGTACCTATAGCAGGAAACTGCTAGGCTGCGGGCAATAAAACGCATGAACAGCAGTAGAAATAAATCAAAACGACCGCAGTGGAGTCTTTTGCCCTTTCTTCGTGTTTGGCGAGTGCGTGCTTCCGCTGATCCGACAATCGATGCACGCGCCCGGTATACGGTAGATGGCTATTCACTCGTATCACAGGCAGACTACGGTCGCTCTCCACGATGCCGCAAGTTTACGTAACATAAACACGGGGTACTTATTACACTAAAAACAATAAGGACATGTGCATCGGAGCGAAGGTTCGACTGAAGCACAATTCAATGCCATGGCACGAGCCGCGGCACGCGCCATGACACCGCATGGCACGTCACAAGGACACGCTGCCCTTGGCTTAGGGATACAGACAGGGATAGGGCTGGGGGTGTCATAGCACCGCAATCACAGTCTCATGACAGTGCCACGGGATATTCTACGGTACTGCCATAGGGCCTTCGATTGTCCTGTCTTATGGTACTGTCATCGGACGCTTTCATGGCAATGCCGTCACATTTTTTATAGCATGCGATGGCAGTCGGTATAATGAACGCCGTAAAAATGTCCTGACTCCCACGGCACCGCCATGGGAGCCCATGGCGGTGCCATGGAAGACCATGACCGTGCTATGACACGCCATAGAACGTCAAACAATGTACACCCCCTGCTCGTACATCATGCATACCAGTATCCCCATAAATTCTGACATCGCACTCCTTCGGAGAACAACTGAAAAATACCAGAGTGTACGCTTGTTTCTGGGGTTTTAGTACAGCAGTAGAAAGGTACCGAACAACCCAATGCGAACAACCACGAAGAAAACGCACCCCCTGGGCTGACTTTCCTATTAATAGCCGCTTTCTCGAAAATCTGGGGGGCACACACAAACCACTAAAGCTTACGTTAGATAAACAAGAAATCCTGCCAGCTACCATTTGTTAAATTTTTATATAATGCACTTTTTCGTAGGTTGGCTTGACCTTGGGTGAAAATGGTGGCTCTGGGAACGTGTCTAGAGATATTTCAATCGACGCATCGCTCGGCGTTATAATGTATGACGTTATATAATATACGGCGTTATATAATGTATGACGTTATATAATCTATGACGGTATATAATGTATGACGTTATACAACACGCCCTCCCCATTAGCGGGAAATGAGTAGGAACCATCGTTACGGGGCGCGTTATGCTGCGTCTTATACGGCAGTACGTGTGCACCGATGATGGCCATACAATAGCCAGCACATACTGGTAACGCTTACAACAGCAGTATTCTGTGTTACAATGTGACTGCTGTCCAACGTGCCGCTGCGAAGCACTACCATAATACGGGTAGACAACCACACTGATGTTGCTGATGTTGGCTCGAATCGCCACAGTACTAGTGGCCCACCCCGTGTAGAAACTGGCACCGTGAGTACGCCAGAAACATTAGTCGGGGTCCAAACTTCAACACCTGGTCTTTTTGTCACAAGAGCGCACGTGCAGCAACTAAGTCTCTGCTCTGAATATCAAGTTTTTCACGGCCAAGAACCGAGCCATGGTGCGATTTTTCAATCGGCACAATCCTGCGGTGCATTGCAGAACTGAAATTGAGAATGGTGACATGTTATGGTGCGGTGCGGTGCGGTGCGGTGCGGTGCGGTGCGGTGCGGTGCGGTGCGGTGCGGTGCGGTGCGGTGCGGTGCGGTGCGGTGCGGTGCGGTGCGGTGCGGTGCGGTGCGGTGCGGTGCTGATTGTGTGTTTTTTTCAACATTCGTATAATACGGCGCAGTGCGGTACGGTGCCGTGCGGTTCTGTACAAACCTGTCAAAAAAACGCACCGCATCGTTAACAAACCATACTTTTAATACGAGTACTGCAAAGAGCCTTTCACGTTGTTTATTTTTGTGAAAGTCGAACGTTGCCGTTCGGGGATTTGAATTTAGACAATCCTACGGTGGGGTGGGGTGGGGTGGGGTGGGGTGGGGTGGGGTGGGGTGCGAATTTCTGTTTTTGATAATCCTACGGTGCGGTGCAGTTTTGAAATCGGCATTTAGTGTGCAAAAAAAACAACGGTTTGCGAGCCGGTAAGACACACCCAACCGCACCGCGCCGTTATATATGCTCGAAAAAACTACGACCGTCTTCCGTTCTCGAACAAACACAGCTGCGTATTTTGTCGCTGCATGTAGCTCTGTTGAGTCCACACGCACCTACCCCTGTGTAACACCGATATACCTACATGTATGTCTATGATATGACCCGGGAAGCACGAATTATGCTTGGCGTAATCAGGACTTCCATCTACGTGTACTGTAATCAGGCAGGGGCTGTATTATAGGTACAAGGTGTAAAGCAGCTAGGTACCCCGGTATGCAGTATTCTCCACTCCTGCCGCTGAGCAGGTTATCATGCCGCGCTCGTACTGCTGCCATCTGTGTACCGTAAAAAAAAAAGCGGTTACTACCTCTGATGCACCACTAGCCGATTCAATTATTTTCGTTCGCATCACATTTCAAACAAACCTGCTGCTGACGATAAAACATCTCCAGCCCGATAGCCAGCGGCTCCCTCCGCGGCACCGTCACGCCGTGAATAGCCTTGATGACATTGAACTGCATGCGGTGGTGCAGGGGATGCGTGTGCATCTCGCCCAAGCACACAATCCTCTGCGAAAACCCCTTCCCCCCGAGGCCTGGCACAATCAAGCGCTCAGGCTCCGCCGGCACGAAGCTTCTCTTGCGCGTGTCAAATATCCGCTCCTGCTTCACGTCGTACGACGGTGGACCTCGCGGTTTCGTGAGCACTCCAGGGGCCAAGCCAGCTGCGACGATTGCGGTGGTGCCAGCAAGGAACCCTTCGCGAGTGATGCTGTCCCCGCGACGCGACCCATGAGGCCCGCCGCCGTCAGTTGTAGATGACGTCGTTGACATGGACAAGGGCGGGATACGATGCCTCCTTGCTGCTGCCCCCTGAGATGCGCCTGGTGTTGCTCTTCGTTCACCCAATTCGGAGTAGCCGGGCAATGAGAGGAAAAGGGCCGGGACTCCCAGGGTTGGTGGTGATGGCACGAGGAACGCTTGAGCTCGGTCGTTGTTGAGGCGCATCAGCAGCAGCGTAAGCATCAGCATCCGTCGTGAAAACGTTGCACGCCGTGGCCCATGACGCAGGCGTCTGATGTGTAACATTGCTATAATAATAGTTGGCCTTGCCCCTCTCGACGAGGAGGCGTATATGTGAACAGTGTCGCAAGCACAGTTAGCAGTGCGTTGCAGCAGGGATGGGTGGAGATGGCAAGGATGCTTTCCCGGGGCGTGGCTGCTATGTCGGCGTCTTGCTCGTAAGGAGCGAAGGAGCGCGATGGAGTGCTTCCACAAAAAGTTGTTCCCAAAAGCGGGTTTTCACTCGGAGAATGGCGTGTTCGAAACGGGGCAGTTTCTGACAGTTCCGTGCGGCCGCGGCACGAGGCAACAAGCGTGTCAGACCTCGCCTTTAGGCGCGTCGAAGTAGACGATCTAAATAATGATTACATCTTCCTGTCACCGTTTACTTGTGTTAGATAGGCAGAGAATCGGCAATCGTGTAAATCTCTTCTCTGAACATGATATGCGTAGTACCCCCCTCGAAGACTCGAAGATACGCCGCCGTTTTTTTTTCTTGGTTGGGCACGTGCCTGCCTAACATTTACGCCATGGGAGTGAAGTCTTGTGCCTTGCTCGCGATGGGCACGCACGCACGTGCCAACATTAATAAATAATAAAAACGTTGCAATAAGTCTAGACTATACTCGTGTTACTATATACGCTAGCGATGACTTACATTGAGAGCAACAATGATGTTGATGCAAGTTAGTTGTTGTTGACCTCAATGCTACCCGAAATATACCTTTTTTTTTACTGGGACGGTGTTTTCATGTTTCATCGGGCTTTCATGAGTGCGTCCACGGAGACGAGCCCTTTTTGAAGCTTGACAGTAAATCTTTGGGAGGTTTTCGGCCGTGCCGCCCAACGTCGACCATCCGACCAGCACCCTAACCCTAACCCGAACCCGAGCGTTACGGGGTGACCTGTGCTTGGATGCTGTGGCTTGTGAAGGCTCAAGGTTGACTCGGCTGGCTTGGATGCTGCGCCTTGGCAAGACATTCGCCCGGATCGGGATGCTGTGGCTTGGAACGACTCTATTATTAAGGGGTTGATCGAGCCGCATAAGGTTCCCCTCAGCCAAGCAGAGTGCGTAAATAGCTACCTTAGGAAGCTTTGCTATCTGTCTTTAAATACTACCCACTGAGACTCTATGTAGTGTAGAGGTCCTTGAGTTTCTAAAATGCCCCACGGCGCCGCCATGGATGGGGTATCTCGTCAAGCTTTCATGGGACTTTCATGAATATTTGAGGATTTTTTCATGGACCTCAAAAATAATAAAAGGGGGCACCGGAGCCCCTGCGAAATTCCACGGAACCCCGAGACATGAAAGCGGCATGAAAGTGGCACGAAAGCCCCATGATAGAAGTATATACCAGGGCGTAAAATAGGTGGTGACGTGTTGCGCTGACGCACCTTTTTGTCGTAAATCCCGTTTTTTTCACCACCTACCGAAGGCATGGTGCGGCATGCGCACCACGCTTTCCTGTGCCGCACGTTTTTTGCAGGTTTTTTTGCCCGTTTTTTTCGCCGGACCTGCGGCTAAAAACATGGTGCAGGTCTTTTTCTTCTCGGGGTTTCATTTTGGGTCTGTTTCGCCGGAGGCGACGATGTTTTGGCGTTCTTTCTGCGCAGGCGAAAAACGTTTTGAGGCATTTGTTGGTTTCGTCTCGGTCTAACAGACGCACTTGTTGAGTATATTGACGCATATATATACGGTTAAAACACACGGCCTCCGGCGGCCCTCCGGGGATCCTCCGGGGGCCCCTGCGGGGGGGCGCACCTCGCCTACGACTCGTGGTGCGGCATCGCACCACGAGCCGGACGCCTATTTTACGCCTTGGGCTATATACTACGAGTGTGAAATCAAATACCATGAAAGTACCATGAACACCCATGAAAGCTCCATGTATGTAACGAATACCCTGCAATCCCATAGAAGTCAACAAAATCGCCATGAAAACGCATACACCAATGTGGAAACACCATGGATGCACCATGAAAGCGCCATAGAAGTGCATATTACACACATCCATGAAAGCACCATGCAAGCACCAGGAAGCGCCATGGAAGCACCGTGGAAGTCCATGGAAGCCTAAGCTCATGGAAGCGCCATGAAAATACTATGCAAGTAGCACCATGAAAGCGCATACATCACCATGAAAGCACCATGAAAGCATCGTGAGAGCGCATACACCTCCATTAAAGGACCACGAAAAGAAAGCGCCATGAAGGCGCTAAGAAAGTGCATACGCCCCCATGAATGCCTCGTGAACGCACCATGGAACACCACGGAGGCACCGTGAGGCACCATAGAAGCACCGTGACAGCCCCTCTAAACCTTACACACTTCGATCAAATCACCATAAAGCACCACAAAAAATCTGAAATGCATGAAGCACCATGAAAGCACCATCGAAGCACCATGGAAGTTGCATGAAAGTCCATGGAAACACCGTGAAAGTGCGTACGCTTCCATGAAAGACCAGTGGAAGTGCATACACCACCACGAAACACAACGAAAGCCCCATGAGGGCTTGTCGAGAGAATAACGAAAACCAATGACAAGCGTGCACATCACCATTATAGACCCCACGACAGGCTAGCAGGATGATAGCGCATACCTCTCGACGAACAAGCACCATAAAAATGCAAACGTTTCCACAAAAAATCCCGTGGAGAGCTCGTATGACCATGCAAGCACACACACCACCACCATGACCGCACCATGAAAGTACCATGGAGGCACCATGAATGTCCTGTGAAAAACCCACGAAAGCGCCATGAAATAACTGTGACGGTAGATAAGAGTATCATGAAAGTACAACGAAAGAAAACTCTGATGCGAATGAAAAAAATGTGGAAACACTATGAAAGGCCCTTGAACGCCACGACCGACCATGTGGCTATGATAGGGGGGTCTCTTTTAGGGTTTGCGTTAGACGCGTGTAACGATAGGTGTAGCACTTTTTGGCTGGAGCATTTTAATGAATGGCGGGGTCCCTTGACCCAAGCTCACGGGAAGGTTTTTCTTGTTTGGCAACATTTTCATTTTCGTATTCCTAGGCCCTGGGTTTGTTTATCGGGTCGCACTTCTCAGCTTTCTCTGAAACGGCTGTTGGGTGAGGGGTAGAGAGACCTCCTCGAGTGAAGAACCTCAGAGAAAAAGAAACAATGCGACCCCGTACCGCAGTATATGCATGTGTCGCCAGTAGCTAGTCGCGAGTGGATACCACATTTATTTGCAGTCGCAAAAAAACATGTTTTGTGTTTCTGTTCACGGTATGCACCGCCGCCACAGAATTGTATGTGGCACTGCGCCATAAAAAATCTTCAAGTTCGTTTTTGAGAGAGGTGCAGAGCCATTCTTGCGCGAGTGGCCTAAATTCAGTAGTGCACGGGGGTACCTCCCCCCTACCGTAGCCCTGCCCTCCCGTGGGATTACCATAAATCAACCATTGGAACCCATGAAAATACCATGAAAGCCCGCATAAACGTCCAATGGGATCGCCACGAAAGCGCACAAACCACCATTGAAGCACTTCCACGGTACCACCAAAAACGTGCAAGGAAGCGCATACAACTTCCATGAAGGAACAAAGTTGGCAACTTCCAGTAAGTACGTATCCCAGTTTCGTCCTGTCTTTCGTTGGCGACGATCGCAAGCGTTCGAGCCATATTGTAGGATTCACTCGACGACATCATTGCCGTTTGGACGATAGGTGCTCATCACCATTGTACGCATGTATTACAAATTATACACGGCGGTGACAGCTTAGAGCGGACTGGAAGACTGTTATCGGGGAGGGGGAGGCCATGAGGCCACCATAGAGGGATGTGCTTCTGATGAGGACACATCCGCAGTACCTTCGGCCGTAAATTCCAATGGAGAAACGGTGTACATTGTGTGCGTATCGGATTGAGTGATCCGTGCAGAGTATGGCGTACGTTGTTCCCCGCGGTGTAACAGGAAGGGGATCGAAGTTGTCGAAGTTAGCAGTGACACCATGGCCGGTTGGCGAAAGGAAAGGGAGGATGTGCCAGCGCGCCGTCTACCGAGAGGAATCATTTGTGTGCCTGGCGTTGGAGACGGCGACGAAGCCGCCACCGCGTGCAGATGTTCATGTCCATGCTAAATCAGCGGTAAACGTACTCGCGTATAGAAAATGTTCAAGCGATGCCAAGGTGCCAGCCCGTGTTTGCTTGGCAAGCTTACATAATCCACGTACGCGTCAGCAGCAGGACATGTACCCGAGCAAGTTTGTCATTTCAAAAGGCGGGGCACGTGCTCTTCAGATTTGACAGGACCAGCAGGGTCGGGGGGCGTTAGTTTCCGCACGAGCGGGAGCGTTCCGACATTGTCCGTTTAAACGCGCCTTTAGCAGCTGTATCGCGTACGCGACGGAATACGTCGGACGAAGTTATCTGGAAAACTGAAGGAATTCGCAGGAGAAGTCGACAAAAGAATTTGTCACAGAGCGGCTGGGCTCGTTGCGCACGCGCCCAATCGTGTACGAATACCGATCGACAATTTATAAAAAATCGGTCTCTACCGATGTGGGTACTTTCAAGACAACGGCTGGAGTGCTAGCGCCCAAATGCGTATCGGGGGGAGGGGCACACCGAGCAAAAGCGCAGCCGATTTGGTCGCATCTGGAGTGTGCTGGATCGGTACGTAGCAATAGGCTTATGGAGCGCGCGGACGAGCCGTCAGAAAAAGAAATGTTCCAAGGCTGTCGCGACTTCCACGCGGTGTGACTGGCCGTGAGATGGATGCTGGGGTAAGGCCCGAGTGGTCCGAGTGGTCGAAACTACGACCCACGGCAGCCTGGTGCTTGCCAGCGGCAGTGGCCTGAAAGCAGCGCGTTCGAGTCAAGAGCTCTGGTGGGAAGCGGAGGCGCGAGTGCAACTGAAACATGAGCACGGTTGGTTCTGACATCAAGCGAGGCTGAGCAGGACATAGCAAGGGATGACTGAAAACCTGAACCTGCCGCAAGCCCGGCCGAGTATGTGGGGGATTGGGGAGCAGGAAATGATATTCCCATCGCTGCTGTGTCCAACGAGGCGACGGTCAGAGCAGGAAGAACAAGACGGATAACTTGCAGCGCAGCGTTGTCCAGGACGTGTCCACGACGGTAGCCGATGAAGCAGGGGCTACTACCCAGCTAAAATTCGGTGCGTTGCCATCTTGTAGTGGAGGGACAGATGCGGAAGAAACACCGTCATCACAGAGACTAGCGCCACCAGCAGAACATTTGACTATGGTGCAACAGGCACTGCAAGTACGGAAAGGGAACCGCGGCCAGGTGTGTTGATGCAAGTTAAACCGGTCGAATCCCCTTACAGCGACGTGAAAAAGAGCACAGACAGCGAAGTTTTCGGACGGAGCATCGAGGTCGTCACCCCTAATCTGGGGCCCGTGTTGACCAGCATCGTAATATTGAGCGGGGCGAGCGGCAAACCACTCGATCCGAAGGTCACATTTACGGTGGAGTGTCTGCCAAGGAGAAGGCTGCAACAACAAATATGGAGAGCGGGGTTCTTCGTTGAACGGTGCAAAGCAGCTGCGGCCGCTACCATCGCGCTCCGTCGTAGGCAGTGGCGAGCGACAGAAGAACCCAACGTTCCCGTCGGCGCTGCCGTTACGATGCTCCAGGGAGTGCTTCTTCGGGGCGAAAACGTTCAGCCACCACTGCACGCGCGAGTTGTGTTTTGCGGTTTTGTTGCGGTTTGCAAGTGCCTTGTTGTTGAACAAATATGGAAACTGGTGCTCCGGATGATGCAGCTTGCTTCTAGATCAAATGGAGTCTGGTGATCTTTTGGTGCGCAGAACTTGATTGTAGCGCGGCTGATAGTCAGGATGAGTATGTGGTCTGATCCCTCGTCTTGTGTGAGGGTAGCTCCGAAACTGCCCACACTGGCGCACTAATGAATATGGGGTTGACGGTGGTTGTTGGTGAACAGGAGTCATAGTCGGGGTAGACCAGGATGGGGGGCGTCGATAATTCGACCAAAACCTCTTGTACAACGGTCTCCAGGGGGGGTATACAGACGCACTCAACGCCTTGTTTAAAGAGACAGAGGTGGTTTACCTTATCAGCGCCGCCATGCTGTGCAATAGCTTCTTGTAGTAAGATGCACTGACTCAATGGGAGAATAGCTAGTTAAGGTCCTCAGGAACGGACACTCCCGCCAGGGCTTCTACCCTGCGAGAGTTCCGTTTGACGCTCGATGGAGAGCTGGTGCCGCCAAGGAACTCCGCATCTGTGACACCGATGGTAGTGTTGGAGATATATTTTTTGAGGTTTTGTCTCTGCAAGAGCTGGAAAAGATCCTTCCCGTTGGGCCCGTGAGCGGACAGGTTGAGGTTGTTAGACGATGATGTCGGCGAGGCAGGCGGCGACGCCGTTGAGGATTGTGATAACTTTGCTGATGGCCTTGACGAACCATCCCGGAGCAGCGCCGCTTCCTTGCGACACGGCAAGCCATTCGGCGACGCGTGGATGTAAATAAAGGGAGCAACATGTTCTTGTGTATTTGTATGATGGGGCGAAGACACGAGGTCGAAGAGTTTGAAAGTTTTGCCGGGCGCGAGCTTGTCGAGGCGACATGGGGAGGTGGGGAGGTCCAAGGCTACTGACTTTGTTCAAGTTGGTGTACTTGGTCGTGATGGTACCCCTGTATTTCTTCTGCATGATAATAAGCGGGCTCTTCCAGAGTGACGTTGAGTGTTGGATAAGACCAATTGCAAACGACTACAGTGCAGAATCGCATCCTCTTGTTTAGTGGTCGGATCATTATTGCGGCAGGGGCGAGACATGACTAGGAGCGCTGTTCGATGGAGCCAACATGTTATACGGGAGCAGGGGGTAGGAGCCAGACTCGGTTGAAAACTACGAGGAGATATGTCCATCAGGGCACCGCCCAAGTTGGTCACAATGGACGGAGTTCAGCCAGGACCATACAAGTCAAACGGTTTTTCTCGCATGTGGGGAGGCAGGCGATCTCATACTTCCACAAAGCTCGTGCGCCGTTGACGCTTGAACATTTCAGCAAAGTAGGCGCAGGTTTGTGGTCGGCAGGCGGCGATGGGGAGGCCGTGGATTTGTTACGAGCTGGGGTTATTTTGTCGCGATGCTGAGGAGTGAAGCGGTCCACATACTACGGTGGCCGTAGAATCTGGCCCACGTTCTCTGAGGGAACGGTAATCGGGCCTGGGACGGTGAAATGGCACGTATTACACGTAGTGTCACAGGGAAATTGATCGGGCACCCAAGCATCGGGCAGGAAGGGGTCGGTGTGTACGCAAGATAGTGGGCAGGAGGAAACGCCGAGCAAAACTCACGGTTTTCATTCAGCGGTGCCCTCTATCGGGATAAAGTGGCAGCCGTGTCGACAAGTTGTTCGTCAGTCGAAGAATGGGCGGCAGCGTGCAACGTGTCGACGAGGTAGCAGCCGGCAGGGGCCGGGGCACCGTAGCTGCCAGCCAACCAAGCGGGGTCGACAAGTCGGTGATCATGTAAAAGCCAGATGCCAACATTACCCGCATATAAGAGGTATAAGCTGGCAGGGGGCGCAAAAGAGCCAGAAAAAAATGGTGTATGAAACTTAGTAGCCCTGGGTATGATAGCTTGAGATCTCCTGAGACACGATAATCGTCGGGGTGAGGAACCGGCGCACAGAGGAGCGGCCATTGACAGAGCTACTGCGTCGAAGGCGCAAAACATGATGCATAGCTTCGGATGGAACCACGTGTGTCACAATGGCGACCGACATCGACAACTGGACGTTGTGGAAGGTATTCACGCTCAAAATAACTGTGGTGGAGCTCTGGAGAGGTAGAGATTTGCCGAAACCACCCCACGATCAGAGGGGATTAGGATTTGCAGATGGCAGAGGCCACGTCTGCGATTTTCATGCCCTCCACAGTCGGGCTGTTGACGAAGGTCTTTAACGAGCCCGTATCCAAGAGGGAGACACAGCTGAACTGTGCGGCTACGGTACCGCTGTGGATCTTGATACTGTTGCTAAATTAAAGGTCGTCCATAATCACTACACTGAGTGTTGGGACAATACCCTTGCTAAACGGGCATAGCCGGGTGCTGGGCTGAGTGACGAGCGGTGGGCGTTACAGCGAGGTCATCGCCGCCGTGGTTTGGGGGACGACTGGTGACAACTTCAAACCGTTGTAGAGGAGAATCCGTTGGGCACAGTCACTGCCGCGTAGAAGAACTCCCTCCGAAAACGCAGTATCTCAAAATGAGGGCGAATCGTCTTGACGATGATAAAATGTTGGCGGAGCGGCCGCGGCCGCACGGGACCGCGCAAATATACGTCACACACGGTGATAGTGCTTGTCCAATGTGTACGAACCGTGCCACATAAGAAGCTGTTGTGCAGGCGGGCCGGCAGCCCTGCACCCGACACCCCATATGAGGTCGTAAGGGCTGTATACCGAGAGATATTTTTTGTCAGTATCAAAGACATGTGATCGCATGGTTGAACTCCGGGAAACTATGACGTAGGAGTCGGTGAACACGATATGTTCCGTTTTGCGCTTTCACAAGGCAGTACCGAAATTGTGGACTTCTCGTTCTGCTAGGATTGGAGACACGCATGCTGTGGTGTTGTGGCTGGTGGTCCGATAAGACGACCATTTTTCGTGTGAATAATTGTTTGTCGTCTACCGTGAAACGGGAAGGCGCCCATGGCAAACGCAGGAGGAAGGCTACTAAGGAATCTTACTACGGTAGCCCCCCCAACTTTTCTTCAACGAAATCGCCGGTTTTGAAACCAGCTCTCGGGCTTATCTTCTGAAATACGGTGCCCCTTGCCGCCCCGGTGTCATCGTTCGATAGACCTTTGCAAACATGAAAATGTTTGAGGTTGATTTTTCATAGCACCCTTCCTCGTGTCTAGCATCCATGATGATCAAACGTTCGTCAAAGAAAATCGCCGGTTTTGGGGGGGGACTATCTTAGAATCAGTCTAAGATAGCACAATATCGCGCGATCAGTACTCCCGAGTAGCATCGAGGGCGGCGGCCTCCATCGTTCGGAGACCAGGAGTAGGGGACGAGTATTGAATGCCTCCGGAAAAGGAGGCAGTTCGGGGTCTCTATCTTTGAGGGAACTGATACCAAGCAGCTTCTGCCGCACCAGGTCAAACTATTCCGGGCATGAGCATGAGGCATATTCGCCTGGACCGGCCATTTTTGCAGTCCCCAAAATATTACGGGAAGGGGCATAGGGCTCCCGACCGACCCACCTTGACCAGGAGGGCGAAGCATTCACCGCGTGGGCGGGGGGGATTTTGATGGCGCCGGCAGGAAAATGTTCTGCCAGATATTGCCTGGGTGGGGTTCTCGGACAACTCGTCTAGGCAACGGGGGGCGTGACATTGCGTCGAGCGTGTAGCATCGATTAAGCGCTGTGGATCACACTCGTCGTCCATTGGCTAATGTTTTGCCGGCGGAACGCCGGAGGCCGCCGATGAAGAAACCTGTCCTCCGCTGGCTCATTTTCCACCAGTAGAATGGCGGAGGATGAAGGATAACCATTCATCTCGCGATAGTCAAGAACAACGCCGGAAGCGGCGATATTTAGACATTATATTTGTCAATAACGCGCGGCGAGAGACTCCGGCGGGTCTTGCACGAGGGCCTCGAGCAGAGCACCCACAGTGACGACCGTCCTGTATTCACGTACCCGCACCTGAAGGCAGCCCTGAGTCACGCCTGAACGTTGTGGGAGCTTCACATTGTAAGGTTGCGGATAACATACGCGTAGTGCTACGACTAGTGGAGTCTCCATGGCGACCAGGAGCGCTTCAAGTACATGTTCCCGACAATTGTTTTCGCCGTGACAAACACGATACCACCTCTGCGGGTACCAGAAGCGTTGCGTGCACCTAGTTCCGGGGATGAAAAACAGCAGCAACAACGGGATCGTTTTCGCGAGGACAAGGAGCGTTATACACACCTGGTTCCGGCGGTGAATGTCCTACGGCTGACAAGATGCATCCTTCGCCGCGGGGACCAGGGGCGTTGCGCGTACCTGGTTCCGATGGCGAAGATCCTACGGAGTTCGCACAATCGCCGTCACGGAGGATGAGAGTAATGTTCACCGGTTTTGGCGGTGAACGGCATACTTGGGTGCCAGAGACGGCGACCGTGGGTGAATTCGTTTTCTTCGTTTCCCAAACGCGCGACCAGCCTAATGGGGAGCTCAACAGTTGGTCGGTCAACTGGTGCAAAAGGCCCGCGGCTGAGGTGTATCGGAGTTCCTGTCTGCGACGCGAACCGTCTGCCTCATTTCTTAGAGCAGGCCACGGCATTCGTTCAGAACGAACTTAGGTCGCTGGAATCCCAGCCGGATTCCATATTCGACCAAGGTTTGAGCCACTCGCACCTCACGGACAAAATAACTTTGTTTTGTTTTTGGCGTAGCGTAGTACTTACCATCCCTTTGCGGATTCGTGTCGTGAATATTACCCGCACGAAACCTCAAGACCGCAAACGAAGAGGGGGTCACACGTGCGAGTGGCACCGAGCTACTGCAAAACATGACCCAAACGCCCCCCTCCTACCGCGCTCTGAGTCATTTGTGAGGACCAACTTGTCGCGGTGCATGCCCTCCTAACCTCGTTGGTGTGGTGGTTGTACTTCTTGGTCAGAGCCTCCGCTTTCCCGTGCCCCACTTCGTCTTCTGGCCGCGTATCGATGCAAAGGGTGAATCTGCGTAATGTTTTCCTTGGTTGAATTAGTATTAATACGCTAACCCGAGTCTGCGTCGCGGTGGCAAACATTGCACGGTAGATTATGGGCCGGGCTGATGAAATCACGGAACCGCGCTGTGTAGCTGAAAACCACGTGCCCGAGTCTATATCGGCTCTCCGAAGTCATGGGACCGAGTTTTGATGAGCCTGGGATATTCGCGAGCCCGAGTCTGTGCCGGGACACTGGAAATCATGCTGATTGGTAAACAATCTCCACCTGCTGCTCCAACTCAGGGTCCACGAACATTCCCCATATGCGCCCCGCACGGAAGCAAGGCTCAAACCTTGCAACACTATTTGGTCATGCTCCCGCGGTTAGCTAAAAAGGTTGACGTAGGTAGTCGTTAAACTGACCGAGTCATCCCACAGTATGGGTTGCACGTTTTGGACCAAAATATTTGTGAAGTTCTGACCGATTAACTTCCTCAAATGAGGAACTAACGGTTTGTCTAATTATTATGCGATATATATATTCGTTTTAGGACTAGGGCGAAGATGCTTGGCCTGGATGAACGAACGAATGCCTTCGAAGTCATGTTTCGGGTGATGTTGATATCGAGCTTCTCATGTTGGGAGCTCAGAAAATTCTTGGAATTTGCAGCACCCCAACCGTGGGATGGCTCGATCGATCAGACACGCTGCGTGGAGAATGCAAGCGACTTTTTATTATGCTTAAAGAAGGTCACTTGATGGCATGGAAAACGACGATGAACTCTGAGAATTCCTGCTGCGGGTGGGAAGAGTGAGCGCGGGCGTCTACAAACACCCCATTTCTGTTCATTGTGATGACATCTTGCCACAATGTCTCTCTACGGATTGTCATTTTCAGCTGTGGTGTTGTCGTGGCCGTCCACTCTACTGATCCACTGGATAACCTGCCGTGTTCCTTCCGGAGGTGGCGGGAGTAGGCGCAGTGACGTCTCGATGAATTTAACTTGCCAGCTCTTAATCGAGACGCCATCGCGCTTAGTCAATCTTCTTTCGAAAGCAATCCCTACGCAGATTCTTCGCTTGACGGGCACTCAGCGAACCCGCAAGTGGCGGAACCCTCACCTGCCGATGCTACAGCGCACCGCAGCACACTCCTTCGCGCGGCGCAACGACAACAAACAGTAATTAACAACCGAAAGCTGCCGAACGAGTAGAATCGGAAGTAATCTCGACCACCTTTAGCTGCGCTTTTGGATACGAGGTGGGGGCGCAGAGGCTGGCAGCGCTACATTGCTTCGGCCGCGTATCGCTGTACACCGTACACTGACAACATCTCGGTTTTGCACGTCGCTGGAAATCAGACCTGCAGTTTGCGAGTTAACCACTTGGGGTTTGCGGTACTCCTTCACCCAGGACCCAGTCGAGGAGGGCAGAACTAGCATCTACCGCGTGGAGACAGATTCTTAACTTGCTGGCATCGACACCAACTATTCATACCTCAGTAAGCACAAACCACGTCCTCAAGCTGATAATCGAATTCTTGGGCTGGAGTTGAAGGTTCTGGACAAATCACAAGACATGCAGGACAAGACGGTGTTGGTTTTCTCTGCTTGACATTTTCGCGCAAGTGGGGAGTATAGACTAATGGTTTTCACGTGCGTCTGCTTGGGTCACCGGTACCCATGTTCAAAGGAACATGATACTGGGCGCATAGCCCCCTGTCGTCAGCGCATAAGTCGTGCAACGTTGTTTGCATCACGGGAAAAAAATACCTGGTATCGGTTGGTATCTGAACACAAATCGCAACCCTGACATGAAAACAAAACACAGACATAGTTGGAACGGCTTTCGAGCGCACAATACTCTTGTTCATGATGGAAGAGGATGCATCTTCGACATTTGGAACGACGTTCCATCAAACAATGCATTTGCTGAGAAATGCGTCTCTTCTGCAGTAATACTCATATTTGGGGGGGTTTTAAGATTCACCAAGGGCCTGGTAGCCAATACACAGCCTACAATTATTCATCGATGCCTCACATCATCATGGCATGGAGCATCCGTAGTTCCAAGACGTATAAAGCACCAGGAATACACGTGACTACGATCTGATCATCACAATATGCTGCTACTTGTGAAGCGCACATACGTATCTCAGCAGTATAACCGCAAGCAATCGGAGACTGCAGCAGTGCAATGTGTAATAAAGCGTATAATGCATTAGTCAAGTATACCCTGCTATTGGTTTGGGGATAAATACTCGTAGAAACAGAACCTCGATCAGTTTATGGGTCCTGAGCTTTGCCTTGGCAAGCCGTAAAAGCACATCGGCAGGCGTTCTAATCGGATGTCGGGGCGTTTGATGTTCCTATACGATCACCGCTACGATTTCCAGCTTATAAAAAATTCCGATAAATCAATATGCATTGTGTGTTCTTGAATTTGTACTAATAAGACTGCATTTTTTCCACCGATCTATATCAATATGACGAGCCCCGAAAGGCTCACCTCGACGTCCTCCGACGAGTCCTTAGCTTTCAGCGTCGCGCGGACCGCACCAAGCTCTTGTGCGCCAAGGTCCTCAAGAAGACAAACTGCGAGAGCATCGAAACGACCACCCGGAAACGGCGGCTCTTCTGAGTTGGGGCAAAGGTACGGCAAAACTAGGGGCGATTACCCGGTAGGGTGATGTTTGCGCAGATAGCCGGTGGAGAGAAACGGCATCAGGTGGGCAACCGAACAACCGGCTCTGAACTCTGCGAGACGATCTCGCCGTTTTTTATCCACCGAAGGCTCCACAATAGATTCCCGACGGCAGTTTGAACTTGAAACCGTGTTGTGGGTCCATGCAGCAAAGAAGGCGGGCAAGTGGTACCAGGGGTCCTCGAAGCAGCCGAACGGTTCGTGGCCAGGTGGCACGTAGAGGAGGAGCACAATAGCTCGGAGCACCGCGCAGTCCGGATGTGTGAAACACAAAGCCGAAAAGGGGGAGGGGGTAGTAGGGAAATCGCAGTTTAAGGAAACAAGGAGACGGCAGACAGGGTAGCAAGGCACCAGGTCGGCTAACCAGCGGATACTCTGTCTCTCCGTTCGCGCACTTAACAGTAGAACCTGTCCACGCAATCTCTCAAGCTACTGCGACTACCTTGCGCGTTGTTTTAGTGCTTGTTGTTTGGATCGCCTGCTTCATCCCCCTCGGGGGTGCAGACTCAGCCGATACTACGGTACTACCACCGCCGGTCTGCGGGTTGTTGTTCTTGCTGAACCGATCTTCTCGTTTTCCCTTTCATCTCCTTTTCCCCTATCTTCGTTCCCCTTTGTTCCCCGTTTGCTTTGCCATTTCTGTTTCCTCTTGGGTACCCTTGGGAGCTATAGAGGCGATGATGTCGGCAGAGACACACCGCCGTCGAGTATATATAGTGAATTGGAGGGCAGATCAGGCAGTAATGCTCCTAACTCTCTAGCAGTCGCATTCAGAACCCAGTTTGGGTGTTACCCGACGCCGGCTGGGTGGCGTCATCTGCTTTTTTGCTGCACTTTTGCTTTCTTTCTTAACTACTCGAAGTATTAGGCTTCATTTTCGTATCCGGTATGGGGGCGACCATGGCGGTATTGGCACCACTGCAACTGTGTTGTCGAGTGCGCAGGCGATAGATTATTTGGCAATGCTCCTACTCCTAGCAGATTCGAAAGTGAGTATGGTTGCTGCCTCAGATGTTGGTTGGATGGCGTCATTTGCTTTGCTGCTAGTTGCGTGCTGTATGTTGTGCTTTGTTTTATTTAATTTCCGGGCCGCCCTGTTTCCCTCTTTCTTTCCAATTCTGTTTTCCTTTTTTTTTCATGTTTTTTCTTCTCTCTTGGATTTATCGTTGGGCCAGTTTTAACGATTAAAATACTCCAATTTGGAAAAAAAATTGAATATAACTTTGATTGATTGGTCTAGACAATCAACATCATTAAACCATGTGATTTCGGGGTAATTGAAATTTGAATTGAACAAAATAAATGAAAGAAAAGTTGAAATACTTTTTTGGGGGTAAATCCAAATCCAATTTGGGAGTTGGCCCAACTTGGCGTGGCGTGTTTGCCGCAGAACAACACGCCCGGGGCAGCCTAGCGCGGTTTTTGGCCGGATCGACGACCACGATCCAGATCCAGGCGATAAAACGCGAACCTCAACAAGAGCGACCGCGGCAATAGCCGCGCCCACGCCTACATACCATAGAACGTCGTACACCGGCGGTGTCGCCCCAAACAATACTACGGCGGCTGCGATTCCAACTTTTCAACCAGCTCGCTCGGCCAAACCGCACGAAAACCGACCCAGCGAACCAAACACACGAGCATTCGCCCAAGAGTTCGATGGCTCCATCGCCGTCGCTGCTCCGCGCACGGCGTTTTGAGGCGCCCTCCACCTAGCCAACAGACGCTGGGGGTGATGGCATCCTAGCCTGGGCCGCCAAAAGAAAGGAGAGGACGGCGGCGGCGAGTACGCGACGACGCTTCTTGCCTATGCTTGTCGGCGTTCGTCATCAGGGCGTTTTGTGTCTTGCTGCGTTATTCCGATTTCCCACATATTTGAAGAACAACATGCCTGGTTATATGGCGAACTAGAAGATAACCATTTTACAGCTAAGGTTGGTTTGAACGACTGTCCCTTGGGGAAGCCTGGTATCCACAATTAACTGTCGTGATATACGGGGAGCGATACAACGGAGAGACATACAATGGTTACGGTTAATTAAGCGTATCTAAGAACGTTGACGTCGGAGGTTTACACCGCAGCAAGCCGGCACATCGAAGTATTTTAGTGTTTACAACAAAAAAGAAAAAATAAACATGACTACAATAAAATAATAACAAAAAGAGGAAAAAGCAAAAAGGAATGCACTATTATTGGAAATAAAGAGAAAGACAGGACGGCACGACAAATATGTAAGAATGTCTGAACAGTCTGGAGCTTCGCGGAACGGAAAGGAAATATCGGAGAACCGGGTAGTAGGGGCCGCGGTGGTTGTAGAGGAAGGAATGGCGGAGAAATAGGAGGGTCTTAGCTGCAACAGCGTAGCACAACAGCAACACAGCTGCAGCAGTAGCAGTAGGGGAAAGATCGGAGCCAAAGCCAAGAGGCCGGGAGATGGGAAGCGGGAGGCAGAGGACCGCAAATAGAGCCTACAGCCGAGAACGGCTACTGGATACAGCAGACGAGACGGGGAGACGAGGAAAGGTGGGGGGGAAGAGATGGAGGTCCGATCACATAACCTACAGCCGAGGACGGTTATTGTGGGAATAAGAGGGGAGGGCCGGAACGGGGTGGGTGGGCACAGGGGGGGGAAGGAAAACGCCAGCACCGGGATAGAACAGCAGAGGAAGGCTGGTGTTTCAGCGAGAAAATGGGTAGAGGCCCGTGGACGGAGCAACCGGCCGAGGACGGCTATCGGGGTACGTCGAGAAGAAGGACCAATGGGGGGCGTAGCAGGGGTGGAGGCGTAGAGGGATCAAGGTGTGGGTGGGGGTGTAGCAGGATAGGAAGACAAAGAAGCAGCACCGGCGTGTCAGGGACGATACAATTTTGGAGAAGAAGAGTGGGAGCGGGGGGGAAGGGAGGCAGACAGAGACACAGGGCCCAGCGCCTAATTCAAGAAGCCGGAACTATCTTCATGGGCGCAGGTGATGGACATGGGAATGGTCATGTGGGGGGTAATCAGGGCGGATGGTGGAGTACCGCCATGGGGTTCGACGAAGGAATGGACGATGTCATCGCTGTGCAGTGAGCAGTTCTTTGTGAACAGAAACGCAGAAGGAGACCTGATGCATTGTTCCGACCTTGACATGACCATGTACTTGAGGACAGATATATCAGGATAGCGCAGGAGTTAGGGGGAGACAGCTTTGTCAGACAGGATGGAGGCCACGTTGGTTGTTATACTGGACATGGCGAAGCTTGCGACGGACGTGCACACGAAGATGGGACGGGAAGCATTGGAACGGATGGAGAATCAATGGGGGAAACCGTTCCACAGCATAAATGAGGGCGCAAACCATTTTCTTGTGACGACTAGGAGGGCGGTAGATTCTGATGGCTCCCGCGACGAGTTTGTGACGCGTTTCAATATGGACCTGGCGGTGTGTGAAAAGTGGTGCGGACGCAAGCGTTGTTGCTGAAGCAGAGGGGGAACACGTGACCGACGGCGTAAGAGGCCGGGCCCCTACAAGCCCCAGAATTCAAGGCAACGCGGGCGTGGCTGGACGAGGCGCCGCTATATGTGAAAGGAGAGGGTGAGTAGAGGAGCCGGGGGGGGAAGAAGGGGGGAGGGGGGGGCACGAAGAAGTAACCGGTGGCGGGAAGGGGGGCATGGGGGGGGGGGGTGCGGCAGAAGAACGGAAAGGTGAGGAGAGGAAGGAAGGGGAGCAGCAGGGAGTGCTAATTCTTTAAGGACGGCAAGATCGGTCCATGCATGGAGAAGTTGGGGGATTGCAAGTTCGAGCACGGGGGCGGGAAGGGAGGGAAATGCGAGCGGGGGGGAGGGGGGAGGGCGAGAGTCGGGCAGCACCGTGGGGGGAGGGTAGGGGGGAGAAGGAGAACAAGACGTACGAATGAGGACACGGGCCCTGCCGGAGCGCAGGGCCAGACAAGGACAAGCGGGGAACGGTGGACGCGTGCCAGCACAGCGAGGATCACCGTGCGGGCCGGAAAGGCTGGGGGACCGACGTCACGGAGGGGTCTGCACCAGGTTCGGTCAAACCGGTTCACTCAGGTGAAGCAAATAAGGGGTTCCGGGGAGGGGGGGGGGGGTGGGGGAAGGGGAGAGGGACCAGAAAGGAACAGGAAGAAGAGGGGGGCAAGAAGGAAGGTTGAGGAGGCGACAGTAGGCTACGAGAAGGAGGAGGGAACACGCAAAAAAGGGTTCGCAAACGGGGACTCGATGTGTACGGAAAAGGGGGCGCACAGGACCAGGACGGAGGAGCAAGTGGAAATGGGGCTGAAGGGCTGCGTGGAAAAATGACCGAGCCAGAAAACGTGGAGCAGGGCGACGGCAATCAGGCTGCGAGCTCAAAGAAACGGGTGATGAGTTTAGCAAAGGGGCCGCGCAAGGGAGGGGGGGGGAGGTTTGCGGCAACGAGCCCGCACACCACCCTGCCGGGGGGGAACGCGGCAACGGAGCCGCGCAAAGAAAGGGGGGCTGGGGGTGCGGCAATGGGGTCGTACACAACCGGGGGAGAACGCGGCAACGACGTCGCGCAAAGAAGGGCGGGGGGGAGATGCGACAACGAGGCCGTACGAGACCAAGCGGGGAAGAACGCGGCAACGGGGTCATGCAAAGAAGGAGGGGGGATGTGCGGCAATGGGGCCGTAAAAGACCAATCGGGGGAGGAACGTGGTAACGGGACCGCGCAAAAAAGGAGGGGGGGGTGCGGGAACGGCACCGTGCACAACCAGGCGGGGAAGGAGCGTGGCGAGGCCGTGCAGAGAGAACGGGGGGGGGCGAGCAGCGGCGGGGCTGCACACGCTCAGAGAAGAGAGGGCTTCGCCAACGGGGCCGGTGGGCTGGGGCGTGGAAAAGGGACTATGCAGAGGGGGGGGAAGGGCAGAGCGCGGCAATGGGGCTGCGCACAAGTTTAAAAGAGAGGAGCGGCAGGCGGTCCTATGGTGGAGGAATGCGATGGAGCGCCTGGGGAAGACAAGGGAAGACGCAGACGAGATATATCGACTGTTGGGGGTCAAGGAAGAATTGGGGGGATAAATGCTACTAAGGAAAGGGGGGGGTGGGGAAGGTGGTGTGTGCGTTGGGAGGGGAGCTGCTCGTACCACATATTGACGTAGGGTGCGTGAAGATGGTTTTCGGGGAACAACGCAAGGTCGACCAGTTCGCATTGCTGGAACAGATAACGAGGGTGGGCGTGCCGGTGGACGTAGGACCCGAAGGTGACCTCGAGCAGGAGCTGGCATACGGGAACCATAGCAGCGCCAGAAAGTACGTGGCCGAGGTGTGGGAGAACATTGTGGGAGACGCCAAAAAGGGGAGAGCGATTGTGATGCCGGTGAAAGTGGCGCGGATGGCGCGAGGTTTGCGGATGAATCCGGTAGGGATGGTGGAAGAGAAAGGAAATAGAAGGATGGTCCATGATTCGACGTTCCGTGGCGAACTGGAGGCACGGGGGGGGGGGGGGCGGCCGGTTGACGAAGCGACGTACTGGGACCAGATATTTCCGGAATGCCACCTGGAGGGTGTGGTGGGCCAAATTATCAATAGGGGGCTGGGGCAGCGGGAAAAAATCGGGATAGGAAGGAGGATCCTGATACAGAATATGGACGTGAATATTGCCTTTCGGAAGGTGGGAGTGGACCCGGTCAGGGCAGCAAACGTCGGGTACGTGCTGGGAAGGTATTTGCTCATCTACGTGTGGCTGCAGTTCGGATGGAGGGGGAGCCCAGGGTGGTGGGGAGTGATCTTCAGCGCGATCCAGCAGGCACAGCGGCAGGCGACAAAGGCATCGGCGACGATCCTACCCACCGGCAGGGGGGCCACAGCGCATGTCCGCATAGCGGGGCATACGGGAATAGCAGTGGAGCCGGCGCCGCAAGGCTGCATAGTCGAAAAGGTAGATGAGGGAGGGGAGACATACTCAGCGCGGGTAGGTTTCTTCATGGATGACGCGGTATCGGTGGAGGTGCAGTGGGAAGCAGAAGTAGGGAGGTGCCTAGGCACTGGCGTCGAATTACCACCAGGCGATGGGAAAGAGGGCGGTGAGGGAGGAGCCACCGCTGTCACATAAGAATGTTATTGACTGGGCTCCCCGACAGGAAGTACTGGGCTTTGACCTAGACACAGAGAGAATGACGACATCCTTACCGAACAGGGAGATCAACGAGCTACAGGAGATGCTCCAAGAATGGCCCGAGGAGACGAACAAGGCGACAGTACGATAGGTCCTCGTGCTAGCAAGCAAAACAGCACCACGTGGCGAACGTGATAAGACCAGGGAGGCATTTCGTGCGGCGGTTTCTGCAGCTGAGCAAGCTGCATCTGAATGGGAAGGAGAAAAAGGGGGGGGGGGGCAGGAAGAAGGCAGAAGCAAGGAGGGTGCTGGATTTGGTGGAGGAGTTCATGGCAGACGTGGAGTGGTGGAGATGGTGCCTGGCGGAGGGCTTGGCGGAGAGAAAAGAGGAGTTGGCGGCGCCGTTCTTCCGGTTTGCGAAACAGCCCCACAGAAGGACATGATTTTCCGACGCATCGTTCGAGGCGGTAGGATGATTATGCCAGGAGACAGGGGTGTATTGGAGGTACAACCTGACCGAGGAAGAGAGAGCGAGGACGATCAGGAGTAGGAAGGGAGGGCTAATGAACCGGTTATCCATCAATATTCTGGAGCTGCTGGGGATGGTGATGACGGCATTCGTGATGATACTGCTGAGGAAGGATGGACTGGCGAGGGTGGGAGAGCCGGTGCTGATCAGGGGCAATATTTCTTCGGCGGTTCAGTGGGTGAAGAACTACCAGGGGGGGAAGGGGTAAGTGAAATCGGGAGGAATGATGAGAATCTTTGGGGTGTTGGAGCAGATAGGGGGATGGTGCTTCTAGGCAAAACACGTGCATGGGGTGGGGAACGTGTTAGCAGACTGGATAACGAGGTGGAAATAAAATGAAATCCAATCGAGGCTCATCAAAGAGTGCTCCGCCGTCCCGTGGCGGGCCCAGGAACTTGTGAGGGTGAAGGAGCGGGGATGTGTTCGGAAAGTTCGCACACAGCTACGAACTTGAGCGAGTTGCGAAGTCGACTCGAGGGACTTGTGCGCAAGGTTGGAGAATGTGGGTGAGCTGGAGGATCATGAGCGGGAAACTAAACTGGCTGGGGAAGAAGACTGGCGAGTAGGAGTTGGTGGGTGAGCTGACAGAGTTCATGGCCTACTGCTTCGCGGAATGGGAAAATAAGGAGGCGACCGTCGCGGGGAAGTTGATGGCGGTTAACTTCTATCACGAGCAGTGAGGGGGGGCTGTCACTGCCACTGCAGCATTTCGGGATCAAGGCAGTGAAGAACGGAATCAAGAGGGCGGATGCGGGGGCGGGGAACCAGGTATGGGTAAGGAGGCCGCTGACGTGGAAGGTGATCAGGGTGATGGAGGAGAGTATCGGTGAGTCGGGGGTAGGGGGGAAGATAGTGTAGATCGAAGTGGCCTTGACGTATCAGCTGTGTTGTTGAGGGCCTGGAAACTGTTCGCGGAGGAAGGTGGGAAGGTGCACGGGGTTTACTGGGTGAGGAGGGGAGATGTGGGCTCAGACCAGGAAGGAGGAAGGCAGCGGATACGATGGAGGTCCGCCTCAAATGGGAAACGGGGACCAGGGGAGAAAAGGGGCGGTAGCCGTGAGGACAAGGGGAACCGGGGGGATGGTGAGGGGGCTGGAAGGAAACGTAGCGATCGAGTACTATGGGGGGACGGTTCCGGGGGGGAAGAACGCCCTGCTGATCGCACACAGGAGTGGGGGAAGGTGGACGGTATGCATGAGAGGGCAAGCAACGTTTTCCTTAAGGAGCGGACTGGAGAGAGTGGGGAGGAAATGGGAGATGGGAGCACAACCGTGGGTGACCCAGAGAGAAGGAAGGTGAGCGTCGCAGGCATTTATGGGGTGCGTGATGTCTAATATGGGATACCCACTCTGAGTGTCCGGGGTTCTAGTACGAAGGACAGGAGCGCCTAGTAGACAGCCG
Source organism: Undaria pinnatifida (assembly GCA_012845835.1). Taxonomy (NCBI): domain Eukaryota; class Phaeophyceae; order Laminariales; family Alariaceae; genus Undaria; species Undaria pinnatifida. Next base: position 6,805,330 of record JABAKD010000010.1, read on the forward strand.
GGGCAAGGGACGAGATGGGGTGGAAAGGGGTAGAACAAAGGTAGGTGCAGGCATATAATGCGGCTTCTGATTGGGCTTCTAGTTGATGAGGTTATCTGTCGGTGTCGAGGGCAAGTATGCCGCGTACAATAGCCGGGAGAAGGAACGGCGGAGGGAGGGGGGGGCAGGGGAAACGGGCGAGGGAGACCCGCCAGTTTCCACCCCCCTCTCCCGCGGAGAACGCCATGATATTAATGAACACGCAAATTTTCGTGAAGGGGAGACCAAAATATAAGAATGTCTGAACAGTCTGGAGTATGGTGGATTGAAAAGGAAATATCGGAGAACCGGGTAGGAGGGGGGGTGGTTCCAGAGGAAGGAGTGACGGAGCAATAAGAGAATCTCAGCAGCAATAGCGTAGCACAGCAGCAGCACAGCAGCAGCGAGTATCGGACACGACAACCGGTAGAGGTAGGAGGAAGTAGTGCCCACGCAGCAGCGACAGCAGCATCAGTATCCTGTATCAGTAGGGCGAAGATCGACGGCAGGAGCATAAGGGGTAGAGAGGCAGCACGGGGGGATACCAATTAATTGTAATCTCCTACCCACCCACTCGATTGCTTCACGAGCAGGAGGGCTAAAGCGGGGGGGAGGAGCGGGCGAGAGGAGGAGGGGAAGGGAAGGAAAGGGCAGGGGTACTTCCTTCTTCTTCCGTTGTTTTGTTTTCTTCGGAGGGGGGGGATGGGGGGCTTCTGGCTGTTAAGGTTATTTGCCGGAGTAGAGGGCAGGTCAGCCGCGTGCAACAGCCAGGAGAGGGAATGGGGGAGGGGGGAGGATCAGGGGAAACAGGACAAGGGAGAACCGCCAGTTTCCGCCCCGCTCCCCCGCGGAAAACGCCATGATATTAATGAACGCGCATATGTCCGTGAAGAGGAGACTAAACAACAACCTAGTCTACAAGTAGATGTCTGTTCTGGCCCCCCTCAATGCGGGACTGATTCTACGATAGCCCCCCCCCAAAACCAGCGAGTTTCTTTAACGGACGTTTCATGGGTGTAGACAAGAAAAGACACTCCAGAGAAAAAGTATCCATATATTTTCTTGTGTGCAAAAGTCTAACGATCGATGAGGTCGGGGAGGGTGTCGAGGTACACCGTATTGCAGGAGATACGGCCGGGAGCTGGTTTTTGAAACCGGCGATTTCGTCAAAGAAACGTTAGGGGCTACCGTGGAACGACTCGCGGGTTATACACTCTCCGTGCGCAGAATAACAAAGCTCGTCGCTCTAGGAGGCATCGGCACGACACTGGTTTTGCTGGGTGTAGATGGGTGGCATTCTCAGTTTATTTTTAAGAACACACACCCGTTAAATATTATTAATGGTAGTATAATCGCTATCTTAGCTATCCTATTTGGCACGCAATACTATAAATAACAAACATATATTTATACGTAGTAGCATATAGCAGCACTATGTTGTTGAGGAGTTGAAGCGTATTATTAGTCCGTTTCACCACCTGCAAAAGGTTAGCCAATTGCCTACCCAAACTAAGCCATATTACACCCCCCCCTCCTGAAACGGCGGGATAGCAGATCGGCAGGATATACGGGCGGACGTGTCAATATATCGTAAAAGTTTATTAGTGGTGGATGATGGGGTTCGAACCCATGACCCCAAAACCCATGGTCTATCGATGACGCCATTTGTCAAGGAATTAGTAATGGAGCGTAACGGTATGTTTGCTATGGCTCAATAATTCTTTTCAGCAAGAGAGGTGGCACGGGCGGGAGGGGGCGGGGAGTCGATCAATTCTAATGAGCATGCTGCTTGACTCTTTTCAATCCTACGGTGCTACGCGCTCTCGCTCCCCTGTGCCCCAGGCGGCCGTCTGTGGCAAGTGCGACAGCTCTTCTGTCGCCGCTGTCTGGGCTATCTTATTTTTTTTGTGTCCAGACGATCGACAAAAAATCGTCTGTTAAATCAGAATCCCTTCCACGCCTCCACAAACACCACTTTCCTACATGTAAAATTACATTAAGAATATTCGCAAAAGCTTAACCAATTACCTACCCGAACTAAGGCCTACAATAATTATACGGCTAGCTTCCTAAGCAAGTCACGACAAAGTAGTCATGTTGGGAAGTGCTTTGGTGTCAAATCTTCTACCATACGGTTGTACCCAACTACCCTATTGCTGCATGGCAAGTAGCTATTAGTGGCAATACGCCGTATGCCCATATATACGACCTTTCATCTTTTCATCTTCTATTAACAATCTGATTATCACACGACTTACAGGGTATACATGATAAACGATTATGCGTTCCTTCCACAGCCGTCAGATTTTGCCCCCATCAAAAACGGGCTTTATAAAAACAACACGTATAAACAATTTCCTCCCATCTACCTCACAGTTTACCTTTGAAATGTTGGGCACCTGCCCATTTAACACGCAGGTAGGATATGTTGCTCGCATCCACCTTCTTCCCCCCCCCCCACCACGCACACCCCCCTCCCCCGCCGCCCCATAACCCCCCCCCCCCCCCCCCCCCACACACACACATAGTGTCACGCACACAACCCACGCACAAAATCAAAATCTGCCAGAATAATAACTCTACCCGGCAGGTGATATCACTTCTTTTTATTTACCTTTCGAGCCATCCATGCGATAGCCAGCTCGCGGTAGCTCCGATCCTTATATTATAAAAATTAAAGTACACTCCAGCTAGCTGTGAGATCGAAGATTTCGTCGAAACTCATCTTTGCAAGCTGTGTGTGATACTCCGATCGCGCGCATTACGAGTTGTCTGTCCTCATTAAGGATATAGCTCGGCGACTCCCCTTACAGCTACAGTGTAGCTATCAGGGTCAACAGGATGATTTTAGTCAGTCTGTGCGCGGAAACTATAAAACCCGTTTCTGAGGGGGACAAAATCTGACAGCTGTGAAGGGAAAGCGGGGGCCTGGTTTTGATCAAAAGCGAGCGGGTTTGGAGGGGGGCGGGGGGGGGGGGGGGGGGGAAAGGGGCAATTTGTGCATGTAAGCTATAAATCCTTTCGAGGGGATAAATCTGACGGTTTTGGCACCAGTATATTATTGGGGGCGGGGGGGGGGGGGGGGGGGGGTTGGGGCGGGGGGGGGGGGGGGGGGGGGGGGGGGGGGCAGCTCAATATGTGCCTGGAAACTATACATTATTTCGAGGGGATAAATGTGACATTTTTGGAAATAATACATCAGTTTATCATGTATATCCTGGGGTAAGTTTTTTAATATTTATGGTCTTTAAGTTCAAATTACCCTCCCCCCCCCCCCGCCCCCTCCTTCCCCGCCACACGCACCATCGCCTAGAAGACCTATAGCACCACACGTACAGTAAGCTCCCACAAGAAGGATGTGAATGATGGGCGTGGCAGATGCCGTCAACTGGTCACACTCTTAAGTGCATTAACCCCTTCACAACTGGAACGCCTTTTTGGGGACAATTTTACTTGAATTTAGTATAGGGAGGGATTTGGGGGCTCTAAAGGGGTTAAGCTACTGCGTTGGCGGTTCTTGTATTTTATTGTCATGCATGCGCGTTCTCGTGCTCAACCTGATACAAACAGCTGCGAGAATAGTAGTAGTACCAGTAGTAGTATGTAGTAGTTCAGGTTTGGAATCATTGTCATGTAATCATAACGCGTCAGCGTAGAAACCTTGCATTTTTTTTTTTCTTCATTTCATTTATTATCCACGCACTCCTCTCGCGCTCTCTCCCAGTACTGACTCAGGTCCGGGGTCACATAGCGGGTCTTCCTCCCCCCCTCCCACTACGGTACGTGCCTTCATTTGTTTTTAATCGCGAGAAGAGTTCCGCATTCTCTGCCCTCGTCGACTCACTTCGAAGTCATTAATTGATCCTCGTTCATCGTGCGACGAACCTTGCATTTTGGTTTGTTTGTTTGTTTGTTCATCTCATTTATTATCCTCGCATTACTCTCGCGCTCTCTCCCAGTCAGTATAGAATCAAGGTAAAGCAAGTGAAATGCTAGCGTACCGGGTACGAAAACGAAACAAACAAGCCTGACCATAAAAAAAGATAAAGCGGGAAAAAAGAAAAGAACACAAAAAAAAGCAAAACAAACGACAGGTGTCCTGAAGAATGTGATGCAAGAAGATCAGAAATGAAAGGAAAGGCTGCAAGAGGAGCACCATACGTGCTGAAGAGGAGCAGGTGCCTGTTGCACGGACAGAACAGCACGAAGAAGATAACACTGCTGTTGTATGAACACGGTCTGAATCGAATAAACAGCGTGGACATTTGCGGGGGAATACATTGTTTTTTTTTTACGTGAACCAGCCTTTATATATTGCTGGTACGACCTCGTTCCAGTGCGTTTCCTTCTCGTAAAATGCTCTTTCTCTCTCGTACGTAGTATCATCTAAACAAAACCCAGAAAAAATAACGTTCGCTAGTCTCGTGATGTCGTGCTCCACCTCCATTCAGGGCCTCACCACCACCACCACCACCACCACCACCACCACCACCACCACCGGGTGCCATCCTACTGCAGCCGTTCTCGTCGCCGTAGCTCACTCAGCCCGCTCCTTCGCACGTGCTGTTGTTGCCACTCAATTCCAGTGGGCGCCCCTTCTTCCACGAATGAAAAAAGCAAAGCAAAAGGATGTTCGCAGCTTTAGGTGCTGATCTGAAGAAATAATTGCTTCCATGATGATATATTCCCACCCACCCCCGTCCCCAACGCCCCCTCCTTCACCCATCACCCGCACCATCGCCTAGACCTAGCACCACGCGTATAGCCAACCCCTACATCTATGCGACCTAAAGCCCTTCCCCCCCGCCCCCCCCCCCCCCCCCCCCCCCCGGCCACATTCCTCCCCCTCCCCCACAAGAACTATTTATAGTTTCCACGCACAAATAGACCTGCCCCACCCGTCCCCTTCCCCCCCTTCCCCCCCTCCCGCCCGCCTTTTGATCAAAATCAGGCCCCCACGTCCCTAAAAACTCCGCCCTCCCCTCACCGGATATTTGACTTACAGGATTCACTTGATAAACTGATGCATTCCTTCTACAGCTGTCAGATCTTGTCCCCCTCAGAAACGGGTTTTATAGTTTCCGCGCACAGACTGCCTAACATCACCCTGTTGACCCTGGTAGCTACACTGTAGTTGCAAGGGGAGTCGCCGACCTATATCCTTAATGAGGATACCCAACCCGTAATACGCGCGATCGGAGTATCACACACAGCTTGCAAAGATGAGTTTCGACAAAATATTCGATCTCACAGCTGGAGTGTATTTTAATTTTTATAATATATAATCCCCGCTACTATCGCCACCACCACCACCACACACACACATCTTAAGTAATTGGCCGGGGACACAGAGTGTCCCCTGCAGGTCTGGCTATTGAGCCGGTCTTCGACGAGTACTCAATTTCTTAGCCGTAGTAGAGAAGCAGGCTTTATTATTTCCACAGAGCCCCGGATGGTAACTGAGAGCCGAGGCGCATGCCTCGGTTTCATTTCCTGACTATATCCCGAATGGAAAACACCCACTTACCAAACGAAAACGGCCATTTAATTATCAAATCATATAACCGCAGGCCCTGCAAAGCCGTACGTTAACACTAGCCCACCCTGATGAGCCGCATATGCAGAAGTACGGGAGGTTCAGGGAAACTCCGGTTCTACGGACTAGACCATGAGTCGAAGATTCGGCTCCTCAAAACCCACTCCCACACCTCTAACGGCCTGGCTAGGGATCCAGGAAAACGCCAAGAAAATCAGTTGAGGGAAACACAGATATTTACAACAAGGCAAACCACCCATCAAAATCCTGCCGAGTACCGCCGGTGTGGCGGGGGGGTGGAGGCAAAAAAGGTTCCACGGCAAACAAACAGCAGAAAAGGCACAATGACAAGGCAAACCTTTGTCGAAAGGAAGGGGAACACAGGCGCTAATACAAGGCTGAAGTCATGACAAAACCTCCCGTGGACCATTGGCAAGGCGGGGGTTGGACAAGGAAACGACAAATACCCGGAATGGAAGGTGACACCACTTACAGCCCCACGAGGGGTGGAAGTAGTTGGTCGAAACAAGTAGAACAAATACAACGCAAAAAAACAAAAGATAGCACACAGTCCCTTACCCTGGTTGCCCCCGGCTCTGGGCAGGGGGGTACGTCGACAGGTCGAAGTCGAAAAACACGGAAAACTGGCAGTCCTGCGCCTCAGGTAGCGGCGTGGTGATCCGAACCCTGGCCCGGCATAGGGCGGGGGGGGACCCGGCAGGACTAAAAAAATGGTTAGAACCGCCTCACACCCAGTGAAAAAACACTCGAAACACAGCGAACAACCTAAAGGTAGAAAACTCTTAACCCCATAACTCAGAAGATAATGGAAAACTATCGAGGAGCGGCGTTGGCTAGAACGTCAACTGGCCACGGTCTCACCTCGAGATTTATCTACGTTACGTTGGATCCCCGAGGAAACGCGCTGGCGATGTTAACTTGCAGGCACCAAGAGCCTCGTACGGCTACCATCGAAGTCGTGTAGCGCGCCGGGGGAAGAGGAAGTTTAATCGGTCCCGGGTGGTACAGAAAGCGGACCAGGTATACCATGTCCTCGGTAGTGCTCGGGCTAATTTTATCAAGCCACCATAACCCATCGTCTCCCTTGTATTAAAAGTGGGCTCCCTTGGGAAGCGCCGTGTCGTGGTTGCGGCGGAGCCAATCGGCGCGGGTAACACAAGCGCAGCCCGGCGCTAGGAAACGCTCCCCGTTGTTGCGGGAGATCTCACGCTGTACCGCCCCGATCCGCATTCGCCGGTAGAGGCGAGTGGTTTGGCGGTGCTGACTGGTCCGGCGTGCCGGCCCAACAACGCAAAATGTGGGGGCGGGAGGGGTGGAGGTCAATTTTCTGCTCCCAGGAAGGTTCAAAGAATCCCGCCCAGTGCGTCTTGTATAGCACGGCGATGACGCCACCTCGCCCCCGGATCGACTGATGGTCGGTGTCTGCTCCATTTCCAGCCGTCGGAGGGGGGTCGAAACATCGTCTTGAGTGACGTGGTATGGCGGGGACTTCTTGGAAAAAATATTTGGCACATACTGCGTCAGCCCCACCGGTAGGTATTTGGGCATGTCCCCGCTGTCGTGGGGGTTGGCGCAGGGCTTTCAGGGTTTAATCGCCACACGCCGACGAGCGTCCGAACCGGGCAGTCGGAAGGAAGGTCTAAATAGAGGAGGTTGCCCCCGAGTTGCAAGCCGTCCAGGATCTCGGCGGCGGAGTCGGGACCGACTGCCAGGATCTTGTAAGGGCCCGTCCAGTTAAGCGTGAGTTTGGCCTTGAGCACCTTGGCGTCGGTGTTCGCCTTCATACCCTGGCGGATGGTGGAGGCAGAGTTGTACACTCATGCCCAAACACCCTCAGCGAAGTTAGGTGCCGGACGCAGCGTGTCCGTGAGGGCGAGTTTTCTGCGGTTAACACGAGAAACTGTGAGGGCGTGGTGTGCGCGAACAATGTCGTTCACGCGCTTTTGCCGATCGGTGGCCAACTCGCAATAGACCAGGTTGTCACGGGCCAGACTCTGGTGTCCCACGACGCCGGTGCGGTCGACAACCGTCAGGCGGAGGCGTGGGAGTCTGGCTGTGTGGACCTCGTTCGGCGTCAGACCCGTCGCCGCGCTGATGGAATTGTTGTAATCGAATTCGACGTGAGGCAGATGCAAGTCCCATTCGTCTTGTCGCTCGTTGACGATCATAGCCAGCATTTGGATCATAGTGTGGTTCACCCGCTCAACGCCCCCACTACAGTTGAGATGATAGGGGCTTGTAGCAAGCTTACGCCAGCCCAACAGCTGATATACAGCATGTGAAAGCTTGATGCAGAACTGCAGGCCGTTGTCGGAGAGTACAGTGCGCGGGCAGCCCCACAAGGGAATGTATTGGTTCACCAGGATATTGGCTGTACCCTCCGCGGTGAACTCAGCGGCAGTGTCTGGGAACATGTCGGCCCGACGACTGAAGCGATCGGTGAACATCAAGATGTAGTTGTTGCCTCGTGGCGTGACCGCAAGGGGGCCGAGGTAGTCAACACTGACGGCGACACCTGGACCTTCCGGGAGAGGCATGGAGATGATTGGCCAGCGGACCGTCAGCCGTGTTTTGTGTGCGCTTAGCACTTCCAGCAGTGGCAAATCCACCCCCAGATGAACACGTTCATGCAAATTCACCAATAATACCGCTCCAGCATGCTCAACGTGCGTGTGGTGCCAAGGTGGCAAGAGGCCGTCGAATGACAAGCTTGCATGATCCGAGGTTCACATGGGAAGGCTCACGCGCCCCCGTCTCACAGTTTTCGACCGCTCCGGGGTCGCCGGCCATCAGAGCCTGGCCCACGACCACCTCGCATACTGCGACCTGGCGTCAGAATTCCAACAGCGCGCCAACGATATTGTTCGCGAGATGGATTCCTTAACAGCTTCCCGTGTGGAACGGTGAAATCAGCCCTTTCGGACGCTTTGCGGCAGGTTCCGAACTTCGTTGTGGGTAATTGGGTTTGGCTGTATGGTACGGCCTCCACTATTCGCCAAGGCGCGAAAGCCGGGACGGATGCAAATGTGCTCAAGACCAAATTAGCACTAAATTAGACGGGCCCCTACAAGATCCTTGCCGTCGGCCCCTGCCCCTCTAGCGACACACTGGATGGTTCCCCCTGGGGGATAAACTCTTCTATTTGGACCTCCCCATAGACATACCTGGCGCGGATGCGCACCGCCGCGTCTGCGTCTAGCACTGGAAGACCTGCACCAACCCCCACGACCGCGGCGACATGCCTATGTACCTTCTGGATGGGTTGACGCAGTACGTGCTCAACAAATTTACGAAAAAATCCCTCCCATATCACGTGACCCAAAACGACGTGTTGGCGCCCCTCCAGCGACTAGAAATGGACAGGATCGCCGGCCATCAATCGGTCCGTGGTAGGGGTGGGGTCATCGCGGTGATGTACGAGACGTATTGGACTGGGCTCTCCCGTCCATCGTGGGAACGGGAGATGAGCCTCCAGCTCTCACGCCAGCAGATCTTGCTCTACTGGGCTGGCACTCCGAACCAACACCGCCAAACCAACCGACTGTATCGTCAGATGCGCATTGGAGCTGCACAAAGGAAGGTTTCCCGTGCTAGCAGCGAACGTTTCTTGGCACCTGGCTACGGCTGCGTGCCGTGCGCTGAATGGTTACGCCACTACAGCATCACAGTGCTCCCCAATGCGGCCCATATTTGGTACAAAGCCGATGACGGCTTGTGGTGGCTTGGAAAAATCAGCGCTCGTGGCTTGGGAAAATCAGCGCTCGCACATCCACCGACGGGGAATATTTGGTGCGTTTTCTAGACGACCCGGGACCGATCAAGCTTCTGCTCTCTCCGGCTCACTGCACGACTTCGACAGGAGGTGTTCAAGGTTCCTGGTGCCTTCAACTTCGTCGGGGTAGATCGGTTGCACGCGGGATTCAAAGTAACGTAGATAAATCTCGAGGCGCGGACGTGGCTAGTTGACGTCCAGGCCATCATTCCCCTCGGGGATTTTGACCCGGGTTTCACGGTTTGGAATTTTTCTTCTTCGGGGGATATTAGTTTTTTGTTCTGGGTTTTTGATTCAGTTTTCCTGGGGGGATTTTCCTGTTTTTTCTCCGCCCGGTGTCGACGTCGCCCCCGCAGGGTGGGGCACGATGTCCATTCCGCGCGCGCGAGTTGGGTTTCGTACGAAGCGCGTTCTGGTAAGTTTTTGCGACCGCTTGGGGTTTTGCTCGCCAGGTCTTTGACTCTTCCGTCTTTCGACCCCAGCGCTTTCGCATTTTGTTTTTGTTTCTATTTTTCGGCATAGCTCTCTTTTCCCTTTTTCTCTGGCCCTTTCCCTCGCTAATCTGCGGAAGTGATGGCTCTCGCGCCTGAGCCATCCCACGGTAGGGGTACAGCATCAGTGTTACAGCAGCGCGATGCCCCTATGGCAGCTATCCAGGCCCGTCTCACCTTTGCCCTGTGGAGTTGAGTGGAGCCCTCTCGGCAGCCACCAGATAGCTCAATGACAGCGAAAGAAAGCAGTGTTAACACCGCCAGCACAGGTATACGTGGTTAACAGATAGGTAGGCTGCAGGTGGGTTAGAGCGACGCACGAGTGTGATGGCTCAGTGGTGGGGCACGCTGGGTGGTTTGCACAGGTGGTATAACTTTGGTCTCTCTTGGTATAGGTCAAGGCTAGTAACCCCGAGGTGAGTCGATGGGAAATCCCAAGAGGGGTTTCCTACGTTTTCCAGAAATGATTCCTCCGCCGGGGATACCTTTCCTTTTCCGACATCGGCTGTGGAGAGCCTATCCGACGGCTAAATCTCCACTTTGCACGATGCACCCTCCTCGCGATATTGGTCCGGTCAGCTATCGCGTATCTCAGAATAACCCAGGCGCCTCGCGCGCCCTTGCGTTCGTAGCGCTGCAACACCTCCCCTGCCCGACGCATAACTATCGTCGGCACAAAGCGGGCGTCCCGGTCATGGCTCGGTTACAGCGTGAACACCTTCCTCCTCTCTCCGCCGCCGCCTGCTTGGCGTGGTCCCTTTCACATCCAACGCCATGCTTATCTCCCGTCGATGCCCGATGTCGGGCGTCGCCTGCGGTCAGTTCCCGCCGCTCGGCGTTCGCCGTTCGTGATGCCCCTCTTCCTATACTTGGGTGTCTCGGCATCGTAGGATTCCCCCGGTCAACTCGCGGCGGCTAAGCTCCTCCCAGTCTCCGTCGGGGTACCTTGTTGGTTTATGCCTGCGCGCAAGTCTGAAGTATGATGTGTATGACTGCATAAAATCTACGGAGATGGTAGAGTAGAACAATTGATATGATTGGCGGTCCCAATCTTCGATATGTTCGAGTTGAGCCCCCTTTGGCTCCGTGTATTAGTTCATTTTTTTGTTATCTTCGGGTGTGCATGTTCAGAGTGGCCTCCGGGACTCTGGTACTTTAATATATATTCTATCTTCTTATTTTCTCCTTCCGCCTGATGGTCCCTCGTCGGGTGCCGAGAGCAATCTCCCCGTGAGCCACCCTACGTCGGGCATACAGATTGTTGATTATACCTCACCCGCCAATACGGTACTTGGAATTCGTACATTCGTCCCAGGACTACGCGGTTGACTCCATCAATTCCTTCGAAGGGTCGCCCTACCTGGGTCCCCACCGGGAAGTCGCGTCACGCCTTCGTGCGTGACCCTGTGTCTCGCTCCCCTTTCGATGGCGCCGATTCTGACCTAGGCCGGCAATCCCGTCTCTTGTATGTTTTCTACAGGGCGTGAAAGACGTCGAGTTGTAACGGGGTGAAGCTGCCCGCACCTCTTCCTCCGACAGCCAGTCCGAGGCTGTGTCGCTTTGGTACAGGCCCTTGTTTCGCCACTCTCACGCTCCCCGTGGACCGCTCGGTGCCTGCCGGTCGGTCAGGGTGTACAGCGGCACCGCCACTGTCGAGGTCCCGGCTGACCCCAAGTCAGCGCCCCAAACTAGATGCGCGAATTCATCTTCGAAAGCATGGCGCAGGCGCTCCGGTCTTTCATGGAACGCCTTGATGTTGGCGGCTGACACCACTCTCCCTCTGATCCGACGGCCCTTCAACGTCGCCTGGTAGCTTAAACCAGGCTGTTCGATGGCTGTCACCTGCCGCGGGCCGGTCCAATGCTCGTGGGATAGTTTCGCATGAATGCCGTCCCCCGCTAGTTTGCTGTCCGCCTCCTTCACGAGTATCTCGTCCCCAACGCCTACATGTTCGCCTGCGGACTTCCGCTTGATTGCCGCGTTATGCCGCGCTCTTCGGTGGTTCTTCTCCTCCTGTCGTCTCTTGAGTAAGTCGCGCAGCTCGAAGAATATTTGATGCTTCTCGGCCACAAACGTGTCGAGCCCAGTGCGAAAGGCGTCTCCGTCCAACGCGGGGGTGAGGGCGTCTAGGTTAGAGCGCGCGTTAGGACCGAACAGGACCCGAAACGGCGTTCCGCCCGACGGAAGGCCTGGGTCCAGCGTTGTTCGTTGGACCCAGCAGGCCCCTTCTACATACTCATCCCGCGGCCCGGGCAACCCCTTGCAGAGCTCCGCCATTATCTCGTGGAGCCACCCCCTCATCCTTTCGACGGCACCCTGACTGCGTGGATGGTCGGCGGGTCCGTGGTCGAGTGACACTCTCAGCCACTTGCACAACTGTGCGACCACTTTGGCCATGAATTCCCCCCCTGCGTCGCTGCTGATTGACGTTGGCACCCCGAATGTAAGCAGCAGCTCCAGAAGCTTTGGCGACAGCGACGGAGTCCTTGGACTCTAACAGGCATGCGCGCAGGAACCTGCTGGATCTATCCATTACCAATGGTCAAATAACTAAGACAAGCAACAAATGAGTACGCCCTTCCCCCCTCACCCCCCCAACAAAAAACCCGCGACCTCCCCTCACCGACTACACGACTTACGGGATTACGTGATAAACTGATGCATTCCTTTCACAGCCGTTCGATTTTGTCCCCCTCAAAAACGACTTTAATGGTTTCCGCGCACGGATTGATTAACATCACCCTGTTGACCCTGGTACAAGCTACACTCTGTAGTTCTAAGGGAAGTCGCTGAGCTATAGTCTACCCTTAATGAGAACACACACAGCGATACGTGTTACAAGGCTTAGTTTGGGTAAGCTATTGGTTAACCTTTTGCAAGTGGTCAAACGGACTAGTACCCCACTAATTCGTTAAGAAATGGCGTCGTCGGAAGGACCATGTTTTTTTTGGGTCGTGGGTTCAAGTCCCAAATTCACCTGAATGAGCTTTTTCAGAATTTCCCCATTTCGAACTTGAAAAATACTCTCCGCGGTATTCCCAGGAAATAAAACGGCTTAGATATTGACAGGTCTAACCGTAAATCCGGCCGACCTGCTATCCCGCCGTTTCAGGGGGAGAGTGTGTTACAAGGCTTAGCTGGGGTAAGCTATTGGTTAACCTTTTGCAAGTGGTCAAACGGACTAATACCCCACGAATTCCTTAACATACGCGCGATCTTGTTAATAGTGTCACACACAGCTTGCAAAGATGAATTTCGACGAAATCTTAATCTTGGATCTCACAGCGAGAAAGTGTTTATAATAAGGCTGAATGCCTTAGTCCTGTTGACCCTGGCATTAGCGGGGGAGTCACCGATGCAATGGAGTGCCCTCCGTAGAAGGATAGTTTATAGATTCGACGTGGAGCCGTGTCATGGTTGAGGTGAAACCACGTACTACTAGATGTCACATTCACGTCAAGGCCATCATAGATGGGCGGTAATGGAAGTGACGATGATGGGACAAGCAGGAAGCATCTCATCTCACTACCCTGCCCTACCGTGCTCTATCTACCCTGCGCTACCCTGCGCTACCCTGCAGCCCTGTTATGCCTGTCTTTTAGTATTCTATACGCTTCCCGACACCGATCAACCACGCATCCCCCACTCGGAATACCACTACCCTGTACAAGCACGATCGAAGTATCACACGCAGCCTGCAGATATGAGCTTTTGATCAAAATCCTCTTTGGTCGATCTCACAGCTGGGTGGAGTTTATTTTTCATTTTTTTAGACATACCCTTGGAAGTATTGCCTTATTCAAAACCTAAGCTGTGCGAAACTGCCCATTGCAAAAATAGCAGGTTTATCGAATGCGAGCACAAACAGACCGAGAGACAGGGCCATCGAATGCAGCAGTGTATTTGACTACATGCAGGGTTCGCCCATCACACCACCTCGTTGCAATTGGTTTTGAGCATCGGCGAACTGGGTCCAGCGCATGCCTGTAGTGTCTCATATGGAGTGAGGAGCGTCGTGAAAATTTGCACTGCTCGATAACCTGATCCTGAACGTTGGGGTACGTGGCAATCTCCGGGCCACGTCTCCTCTTTGTCAGGTGTGTGAGGGAGATATTTTTCATTGTCGGAGCTGTTGCTGCGTTGTCATGTACTACCTGGTTTGATATAGAGGACATGAAAATATACTGCATGCTGGGGTAAGGTTTCTGTGAGTACCACTAACACGACGAGCATCAGACCTGGCTGCGACATATCCAGGCCCACAACATCTTCGACTCGAAGGAAAAAAACAGGCCGTATAGTCGCATGTTGTCTGATAATAATGTGGGAATAAATTGCGTGCAGAAACAGCAGTAATGTGTAGACCACACCAACCTACAGGCAGTTCTTAGGGTACAACGTACGCACCGTCATCATGGTCGCCTCGCAATGCATGCCGAATGAAGTAACGTACCCAAGTAGCTGAGACAGGGTGCACACAATAAACAAGCATTCATTAAAAACATTAGGCCTGTGTGCTGGATTGCATTTTTTCTTTTCCTTGTGTTCATTGCGGGTGACATTCCATCATGTCATGACTAGATCACCTTGTTGTACATATATATTTGCAAAATGTGTAATCGATATTTCCGTCTCATGTGACTTCGAAGTTCGTCGCTCCAGGAGGCATCGGCACGACACTGGTTGTGCTGGATGCAAATGGATGGAAACACCAGTTAAATGCCAAGAACACACACCGATTAAACATTGACAGAATATATCACTTCGGAACAGTAGCGACCGTTGTTTTGCTTTGTTTTTTTTTTCGTTTTTTTTTCCTTCTTTTCTTTTTTCCTGTTCTTCTCTTTTTTCATGGTCTGACTTGTTTGTTGTGTTATCGTACCCGGCACGCTAGCAATTCACTTGCTTTGCCTTGATGACTTGCGACTGTTTGGTTTACTCTGTTTCACCGTCGTCTGTGACCACATAATTTGTATACGATCTCTTCGTAGGATGAATCAGCACGGACTCTGTGTGTACTGATGATGTCGTTGGGTACATAAAAAGGACGGTAGACAAAAGCTAACTGTCTACTAATTGGAATCGCGGCCTCAACTACTCTGTGGTGCTTTTTACTAGTGTCGGAATTGCGGTCACAGTTGATTTGGGTGCTGCCTAGTAATTGTCCATGCACCTACCGGCTCAGCGAGGCGATGAACGAACGCAACCTTTGGATTTATACGGAGTACTCTTGCTAGCAGCTGGTGTCCTACATTACTGAGTTTTCCACCATGGGTGGATCTAACCCTAACTCTAACCGTCGTACCTAACCCTAACCCCTACCGGCACGAAATACCGGTAGGAGTGCCCCCTAATGACGTCAGGGGTAAAGACCCAGGCTACGGTAGGGGGGTCCCCTTTTGGGCCTTTTATTTCAGTGGCCAGGGGTCACTCGCGCGAGTAACCCCTTTGTTCCTATGCGATCTTACGTATTCTTCATGTTTTACATTGACGAAATTAATCCGCAATGCAAAGGTGATCTAAGCTGCGCCGAAACAAGTAGTGCCTAAACCATGTTCATCCGTGGGGTACTGAGCCACTCGTGCGAATGGCTCAAACACACCAGTGAAAATGGGGGTACCCTCCCTACCGTAGCCTTGGTCTAAAATAGTTGAAAAACGCAACATCACCGTTGCCGGACATGGTTGTCCGAATTACACATTACCAAGCATGGCTGTTCGATTTCCGGCCGGCGCACCCAGATGACTAAGGTCCCTAATGGTTGTCCATAGTTTAGGTGACACCATCATATATTCATCTTCGAGACGAATTTCAACTACTTCATGCCAGGGTACATCAAGAGAAACCAACAAAACAGCATACAAACATACCATAATGAGTCATTATACTGAAATAAAAACCACTGCGATCGTACAGTACTAGTAATTACTATTGTTAATGATAACAAGAACGTGCAAACAACACCACGAATGTTTTTATCGCTTTCACCTCACAGTTCTCTTTGAAATATTGGGCATCTGCATTTATTTAGCATGCAGGTATTATAAAATATTTTACTCCCGTTCACCTCCGGCCCCTAACAACCCCTCCACCCCTCCTTCGGCCACCCCTCCCCTCCCCCCCCCTCCCCCCCTCTTGGGGTTGGCGAGAGCATACGCCTGTCTCGGTTGTGAATACACGGGGTATAAACCCCCGCTCCCAAGCCTCTCTGCACCCCCGTGCTTGTCGCAGCAATGCAACGCAACAGATGCTTCTCAGCTGCATCCGCACGCCAGAAGCCTATGATACCCTCCCATCAATATGTCGCGTTTCTAGTGTTCTGTACGTATATATATATATATATATATAAATATGTATATAGACTAGACTACGTTTTTTCTCACACTTTATTGTATATCTTTCGAATTGCATTATTATGGGAGAGAGAGGTTCCTCCCCTCGGCCAGATTCCTGTATCGCAGCTTCCTGCAATACCCTGAGTATCTCGACCCTCCTATTTTCCGTCTCTCTCTCTCCCTACTATGATGAAGAAGGTACAAATTCCTGGCTTGGATGGACCAACCAGCAACTACCTCATGTCTACCCGTGCTCGTTACAGGACCTCGTGCTTGCTCGTGCCCGGCGTGGGGATGCTGACCTATGCTCGATGCCTTGCTTGCAAGAATGCGTGCGAGGCTTCTCCCTCCAAACCGAACTTATTCTATCCCAGTTCCCGATACCGACATGCCACATTCTCTCTACCAATAAACCCTGCTTTGCCCGTTACAGCGTCTGCAGGGGGCCGTTACTTCGTCTACGGACAAAACCACCCTTTTACTTTCCAGCTTCTGGACAAGCCGTGGTCAGGTGTCGTCCCTTCCTTCCCCCCCGGTTCTTGCCTTCCATTTTTATCGCGCATAGGGTTCAGCAATCCCACTGCTCGTCGATTCTTCATCAAGTGTTGCTAACTCACGCTCTCGGGCTTTCCGCAAGTCAATTTGTGCACAAGAAAAAGTCCCAACGAGTTTAAACGAGTGTGCACTCGGCAGGGCTCGAACTCACGAAGCGGACCTATACCAGGCTCGAGGACAACCTGATACGCCACCGGGGCGATCGGCTAGTATATTTACAACGCATTGACTTCACTTATTGTCCCTGTTTCCAATAACAACCCCTGTGACTCCCCTCGCTCAATCTTGTCCCCTTTCGGCATGTAGAGAAGCCACGGTTTGTCGTCTTCTTCCGCCGCTTGCCGACACTCCTGCCCTCGTTGCTCCCTCCCCGGAATCGGTGTCCAGATCTCCCTCTTCTTTCCAGTCCCCCCCCCCTTCTCCCTGATTGTAGCCCCCCCCTCCGCCATGGTCATACGACTACGACGGATACGCATGATATAGTTACCCCCCCCCCCCGCCCCACCCTCCCCCACCCTCCTATACCTACTACCTCAGTATTGTATGATGATATTTTGCAAGGAGTTGCACAGGGATGTACAATATCACCCAATCTATTCAATTGGCAAGGTGTATATTAAAGACATGATATTAATAGTAGCAGTGGAAGCAGCAAAACAAGGAGTCACGATGGGGAAGATATGGTGTCGGGGTTGATGTTTGCGGATAGTTTCGTGGGGGCATCAGAGACACCCGAAAGATTGCAGGAACAGATAGAAAAGGCACTAGAGTACACTAGGAAATGGAGAGTGACAGCAAACGTAAACAGTGCACAGTAGTTGTAAGTAACGAAGACGAGGCGAATCCCGCAATTTTCAAAGGGAAGTGGGGAGAAGATGACCTACCGGTCGTAGACCAGTATACGTACCTTGGCGTAGAGATCTCAAAGGACTGCTGGATACACACAGAGCGAAATTAATAGGAAAGTTAAAGGGCAAAACACAGGTAGGCAACATGGATTAGGTCCTAACAGACTCACACCTTGACACCAGGATTAAATTATGTACTCTGCTGATGATTTTAATTGTACCAAACAAAGCCAGAATATGCAGGAGAAGCATGGGAAGGGAACGCGAAACTAGTAAAGCAACTGAAAACAGTGCACAGATGACAGCAGAAGTAGCTAAAAATACACCAGGACGCTCATCAAGTATGGCGAGTAATAATACTACAACAACAACAGTAGTAGTACTAAGAGCAGAACTAGGAATATACGTACCCACTTGACACTAACAGAGGGACGTGAGAAAGTTGAAATGCCAATATTAAGTAAGGAATATGCCAGAGGTTGCCAGCCATACATAGCTGATAGGGTCGGTTGTATGGGAGAAATCAACAAAATGGCGAGCTGGAATAAGATGGGATAATGTAGTCGACAAAATATCGAAGGCGTTAGGAGGAGACCAAAAATATATACTGCTGTCTTTAAAGGAGTTTGGCGGGTACAAGACAGAATGAAGTAAAGTAAAGAATAATAACAGAAAAGCAAAAAAAGGCTAGCGCTAAAAGACAAGGTGAACGAGGAGAAACACTTAAAGACAGGGAGTTGAGGGAAGATATTGGAATAAAAACGTTTTTTTTGCGCGGCCCAATGAACTACTTGAGACGAATATGAAACCGCGATTTCGTGTAGGGGACTTAGACCTACCAGAAAAAAAAGAGCCACCACCAGTAGTCGGGAGGAGGACATGGATGCACATGAGATGTGCCCGAGTGGAACTTCAACAATAATACGTAGAGTAGGACTCACATAGTAGAAGGATGTGACATATACAAGGAGGAGCGGGATACGTTAGAGGAGGGGATGGTGGAATTCGACACACATGGAAAAGTTTGGTAGACTAGAGACTAGAAGAGAGAAAACGATCGCTATCCTATTGATAGAAGCTAGATAGATATTGGCCACAGACGGCGAAGAAGCAGGAAGAGAGCGGATAGGACAATCGAACGGTTCCTATGTAATATATAGGAAAAACGTAGTGAGCGCCCAACTGTTGGAGGTGTCTTTAGTAGGAGTAGGAACGGTGCTCCATCTCGAAAGGGATGCGCGGTCAATGGTCAAATAACTAAGGCAAGCAACAAATGAGTACGTCCCGCCCCCCGCCCCCCCCTCCCCCACCTCCTACTTGTATACCTCGCAACAAAGACAAGCGTTGCACAGAGTGTGCTAGCAGCTCTGCCTCTGCCATCTGCCACCAACTTTTTTCTTCTTTTTCTCTTCCCTTGCCCCACCCTGCGCCTTACCACCCTACCACCCCTTCCAAGTCTCCTCCAAGACCATGTCGTCGATATCCCTTGCCCTCCGCCTCTCTAATTATCATCGCTTTCTGCCCATACCCCGTACCAACTATTATACCCTCCTCTAGAGCCAGCCCGTTCTTACTTGTGCTTGTACGACATCGCTACATACATACTATCTTTCACCATCTTGCCCTCTTGCGCACCCCGTTCCCCTACCACCCTCCCACCAAAGTGTATCTCGATTCAACGTGTACTCTATATGCACACTACGACACCCTCCGCCTTATTCGAGCGCCAGCGCTTTCATGCAACCGGCCCACATAAAGATGTAGCTTACAGAGCTGCAGAGCCTTCGCCTGAACTGCCGCCGGGATGGGCATTAAAACTAACTGGTGCCTCTCCCCTGCCTGCCTCCCTCTGCTCGCATTTCAGCTAATAATTACTTCTACTGGTATACACTGAAATTAAACAAACTATACTAGTGAAAACCCGATAAATGATTAGACTACTACTGCTGTGCTTGCTCCTAAACTACCTAAATTGCCCGCTTCCTCCAATATTTACGGCCGATACTCCCCCCCCCCGCCCTTATTCTTCTTTCTTTTTTTTTTTTTTTTTTTGGTTGTTGAAATAAGTCTGGTGTGCTCTGCCTTCCACATTGTTATGCCCGCGTGTTCATTGCGGCTGGCATTTCATGTCCTCATTACGTATCTTGCCGTAGTTGCATTTGTAGGATTGACTATTTGCTCGTACCAACGTCTGATGTCTCATATATATGTGTGACTGCATATAATCTACGGAAATGGTAGAAGAGTAGAATTGTTGATGCGATAAACGGTTTTTGCAATCTTCAGAGAGAATCAAGTTGGTCCCCATTTGGCTCAGCAGTTGCTACCACTGCCGTGTGGGTCTTCTTTGTTTGGAGTACGAAAATTTATGAACTTAAATTTTTCTCATTTCCTATTTGTTTTTCTTCTCTTCTCCGCCTGATGGCGACTCGTCGGGTATCGAGCGCCGTCTCCCCGTGAGTCACCCTGCTCCAGGCATCCGAATGCTCGATCATGCTCGATCAGTAGTATGTATTTCTGTCTCGTAGTTTGTGTCGAAAAACCTCGTCTCTCTATAAGTCATCGGCATGGACACTGGTTGTGCTGGATGTGGATGGGTGAAAATAACAGTTTACCGTGAAGAACACACACATCGTAGTATGCCGCATGTAATGCATTTGTAGTGCTCGTAGGTATTTGTCTTACCCATTCAAGAGTGCGGTGCTCTCTTCCATCGAGACACATTGTAGGCAGCCCCTTTTAAAAGACCTATATTGCGTTGGGGCCGCTGGGTCCCATATATACCGACATCCCAGAACATTTTTTGCCTTTTTTTTGCCAAAGGGGAATTAGTTCTTTGAAGTGGACTTGACCGTTTATCTGGTCCTCAGGGCGCACATAACTACTCGTGTTTAGAGCCATATAGTCTAGTCTACATATGTAGCGGTTTTTCCACCGGGAGACCGTGTTGTGACCCTTCAAAGGGACCTAGGGTCCCTTATTGAGTTTGACGTCCACTTAGAAAGGGACGAGGTCCCTTATCGCTTTCTTCTCTTTTCCTTCCTTTCCTTTATATTCTTTTCTTTTCTTTGTTTCTTTTCTCCAATTGACTTGCGTTTGTCGTGCGCATGCGTAGTGATAGATTCTACGTGTAATACATACGTGGTAGTCTTTCTTGGGTGGCAAGCGGTATTGTCGGTTTCTCCAGGCGTGAGTAATGAGACGTATGCACCCGTATGGACCTGGCACATCGTAGACTGACTCCCGATTTCATTTTTATATGTTCTGGTGGAGGCATGAATTGCGTCAGCTGTGATATATGCGTGTACCACCTTGGGTTGGTTGTGTTTTTCCCTGGGGTATTCCTCAGCTCCAGAGTGACTGGAGCCTGTCCTGTCACCATGGACTTGATTATGCGAGTTAATAATAATGTGAGAACAACAACAACAACAACAACAACAACAACAACAACAACAACAACAACAACAACAACAACAACAACAACAACAACAACAACAACAACAACAACAACAACAACAACCCTTTCAGAAGTTCACCCACATTTTTGGAGACAGAGTCCTTGGAATTAATGTTATATTTTTTCCAGCAACAAAGAGTTACGTGGAGGACAGGGTACGCAGCAGTGCAGATTCCGTCAATATCTATTAACACAAACATACATGCCAACAACGATGAAGACACGTTAAACGCCGTTGGGTTGTGATACGTTTTGTTTCTCTCCTTCTTGCCTTCCTTGTTATTTGCTTTGCTCAAAATCGTTCTCTGGGTGCCTCTGCTAATCGCTGAAATAGTTCCAAGGGACTAGCTGGCTCACGGGGACGTTTGTCTCGATGCCGGAAGCGCCATGAGGCGGGGAGAACTGTAGAGAAAGGTGTAGATTTATCAAGTTACACTGGTGCTGAAGTAAGACGCAGGGGCGTGGCCCCTTGTCGTGTACGTGACCCCAATGTCCCGGCCACATACCGAATTATTATACCCGTTCGAGGAACCACGAGTCCCGCCGCACCTCCGCAGACGTATTGCGGTTACACAAGTCATGCAATCAGGCTTTGATACGAGCAAAAACCAACATACTCCTTCCTCCTTCCGTTCACTTCTCGTTCTCGTTCTCGTTTTCATTTTCAGTATGTTTGCCGTCAGACAATGTGCAGCGATAGCTTTAACGCCGATCACTCGTAAACGCTCCCAGAAAGTGGAAGAAACCAAGGGAACCCATACACTATTTTTCACTGTCTCCTTTATTTATATTTTCTTTTTCCTTCCTCTTTCTCTCCTTTTTAAAATTGTGTGGTTTACTGCCCTGTGTATGCCCCGCGATTTGCGTTCAGTGCGTGTTGTGTGGCATTATATGGCCAAATCTCCGTACCGTGTATGGGATGCGAACGTCTGTTTCGTTGTTTTCGCCTACTACATGCATGTAAAATCGGCTCGGACACGAATTGTTGTTCCTTGACCCTCGAACCGTGGCGGGCTTACCCCTTGTACGGACAGACCAGGCCACATCGAGTATCATGGAGTGGAGTGCGACTACTACACCAGAAGACAAG
Organism: Undaria pinnatifida; assembly: GCA_012845835.1. Classification (NCBI taxonomy): domain Eukaryota; class Phaeophyceae; order Laminariales; family Alariaceae; genus Undaria; species Undaria pinnatifida. The sequence continues at coordinate 6,827,453 of JABAKD010000010.1, forward strand.
GATAGAATAAGCGCCCAATCGGGAAATTGTGTACCTCGAAGGTGAAAACTAATTCATTTCCTGATTTAGTATGAATTTATAAAAAAAATGGTGTTGTGTCGTACTCCCTTCCTTGTGAATGTGTGAAACGGGGGCCGGGTGTCGCACGCAAATCATAATTTGAACCTCAAGCATATTTAGACCAGTATTGCGCCAGCGGTTGACTTGAAATGATGCGATTGGCGACGTTCATAAAGATGGTCATATTTCACAGTGAATTTCCCACTACTATAAAGCCAATCGAAGCAGCCGAAATGGTGGTGGGTAGGGGGAAAGGGCTGTCCTGCCCCCGCCCCCCCGGATGTGTACGCCTCCCCTACCTCTATGTCAAATAGCGGGAGGGAGGAAGGGGAGGAAGGGCCGCTCCCTCCCTTTCCCCTCTTGCTCACGCCTCCCCCACCCACACAACGAAACGCGGTCGACCTACCTACCGGTCGGCTTCCGCTAGTGAGACGCCTCTCCCTGCTTAGGTTTTTCGTGTGCAAATCGGAGGCCGGTTCATTCCGGACCCCGAAATCGCTAAAACAGCCAAGTAGTTCCGTTTCTAACGGCCCGTGCGATTGGGGACCTATTCGACCTACCACTACTTGTGTGCGCTTTCGTGTAGGTTTTCCGTTTCTAACGGCCCGCTCATATCGGGGACCCCCCACAATTGCTAAACGAACAATGATACCGTGATTCCGTTTCTAACGGCCCGTGCGCCCGAGAAAATCACCGCTAATCGACCACTACCTTGCGCGTGCTTTCGGTTGGTTTTTCTGTTTCTGACGACCCGCTCCTGTCGGGGACCCAACTCGACTGACAAACGATCATGGATGTGGTGATTTCCGTTTCTAACGGCCCGCTCATATCGGGATTATGTCACCACTGACCGACCACTATGTGGTTGTTCTTTCGGATAGTCCTGTTTCTAACAGCCCGTTCATATCGGGAACCTACTACGATTGCTAAACGATTATTGAGTGTGGTGATTTCCGTTTCTAACGGCCCGTGCGATCGGGATTATGCCATCACCATCACTAATCGACCAACACCTGCGCGTGCCTTCGGGTGGTTCCGTTTTAAACGGCCCGTGCGATCGGGAACCCACCACGAAAGCCAAGCGATTAATATGTAATGATTCCGGTTCAAACGGCCTGTGCGATCATCGGGGTTATGCCATCACTAATCGACCACTGTGTCCTCTACCCTTCCGATTGCCCATCCGCCGTGGAACTTTCGCGGGAGGGTGGGCGGGAAAAAAACCAACTTGACGACTCCCTTACGTCCCTTGCGGGTGTCACTTGCCAGCCCCGGTCCTCCTCAGCTCGTGCCTCGCCCCTTAGCTATATATTTTTGGCTATTCGCTGCACCGACGATCCCCCGCTTCACACCGCTCTACAGTTGCTTGTTGGTATCTGACCTCTCGATCTTACTTTCTCACAATCATCCGGAACCTTCATTTTTTATATGATACCCCGTACCCAACATCCTGCACCCTACGTTGGAAACCCCGAGATTTCCCTTCTCCTGCTGTTTTATCTTTCTACCCGCTACCCCCAAACACCAGGTTGTGCCCCAACAACAACTTCCCTCTTTGGGTTTTTACTTCCACGAAAGATGCTTTATATTAATTGAAGAAGCCGAATGGTGGTGGGGGGGGAAGGGCTGTCCTGCCCCCGCCCCCCCCGGATGCGTACGCCTCCCCTACCTCTATATAAAATAGCGGGAGAGAGGAGGGGGAGGAGGGGCCGCTTCCTCCCTTTCCCCTCTTGCTTACGCCTCCCCCACCCACACAACGAAACGCGGTCGACCTACCTACCGGTCGGCTTCCGCTAGTGAGACGCCTCCCCGCCCGAGACCGCGATCTCCCCACCCTCCGTCCGGTTATGTCCTGACCGTTTGGGTTCCGATAGCAGTTCCCCAAGCGGTCGTGTCATTACCGGGCAGAGGAGACTTATCCCATTCCACCCCATCTAGTCCCTTGTCCCGGTTGTCTCTCAAACTCCCATGCCCCGTGCTTCAACACCTCTGACGCCCAAACAGGGTCCTCCATATTCGCCCTGACGTACACCATAAACGAGTCTGACGACCACCTTCCTTCTTTCTTTATTACGGCCTCCGGTACCCCTCTCGCGGCCAGTCTTGTCGCTCCACCTATCCTCCCGGAATGCAACGCGAACTCTTTTGGAATCAGTCTCGCGCCCGCTCCCCTCCCTTCCTCTCTCCGTCTCTCCCCTACGCTTTCTATGCCATCTCTCAAGCACTGGGTTGCCCGTCCCCTAGACCAAAGCTCCCAACCATCCTTTCCCCTAAATGACATCAAGGGCGCTTCTTCCGTTAAATCCCCGTTACCGTACAACCTAAACAGCTCCACTAATAGACCCACCGCCCCTCTTTTTCCTTCCTTCCCCCGCCCTGTCCTTGTTCTCACCAGTACCGCCCCCTTTCTCCGTTGGCCCCCCTTCGATCCCTTGAACCTCACCTCCACTTTATTTGCTTCGTGTATTCTGATTCCTACTAACTGCTCGTTATCCTTGAAGAACGCCACATCCCCCTTCCTCAAACAGTATACTTTGTGGAACACCCCTTTCCCGTTGGCTAATAATTCCGACGCTCGCAACATAAAAAAATACGTTAGCGCCGAACCAATCCATAACACCCTCCCGCCTACCCCCCATGTCTGTACGCTCTCCTGCATCTCCGTCAGCATCCCCCTACGTCAACGGCCTTCTCACTTTCTGTGGACTACCCATCCCTACGTGCGCCCTCTTGACACCTTGCCTGACAGATCTGATCAACGGGTTACTCATGGGCACTGAAAGCCCCAAGAACTGCTCATGGTAGAAATTGATCGCCACCAACTTGCCTACTATGGTCGACTCCTTGTTCCCTTTCCCTGCGCAACAGTATCCCATGAACTCGACCAATTCCCTTACCAGCTCCATCTCCCCCGTGTCTTCCCGCAGCCAACACTCCTTCCCTATAAAAGACCACCAGCTCACCCACATCCTCCAATTCGCCTCGTGAGTCCTTCGAGTCGAAGCTGCAATTCTTCCAAATGCGTACCCTCTCGCAATGTCTCCGAGCACATGAGCTGCTCCCCCGTTCCCACCTCCTGCACCTGCCAAGCGATTCCAGGACATTCTGCATTCAGTTTCTCGAGAATCTGGCCCTCTTGCCACCTGGCCAGACCGTCTGCTAACCTATTATCCAACCCCCGCACATGCCTTGCCTAAAAACACCACCCTCCCTTCGCTTCCAAAGCTCCCATTATCCTCATCAACGCCCCTACCCTCGCTTGCTTCTTCCCCCCCCCTCGACACCTCCTCACTCAGGTCACCGCTGCTTCATTATCCGCCCTCATCAGAACTGCTTCCCCTCTTCTACGCGGTCTCTCTCCCTACATGTCGATCATGACGTACGCCGTCATCACCATTGCCATTACCTCGAGCAGGTTGATGGAAATCAAATCGGCTACGGCCCGCCCCCCCTTTACCGTTCGTTTCTGCACCTCTTCCGGAAGGTCGCATCTCCAGTACACCCCCGTTTCCATACATTAACCCCCTATTGCTGCCCAGGATCCGTCTGAAAACCACGTCCTACTCGGCCGCTGCTTAACGAAGCTAAAGAACGGTGCTGTTATCCTCTCCCACCCGTACCCCCCCCCCCCCCCTCCCCCAAAACCATCTCCACCACCCCACATCAGCCATGAATTCACACGACAGGCGTAAAACCCGCCTCGCTTCTGCCCACCTCCTGTACTTGCCCCACGCCCCCCCCCCCCGGCTCACTCCGCCCCACTAAGGTGCAGATTAGAAAGCTGCAGCAGCCTACGGACGAAGTACCGTCCGGGCCGGATCACAAAGGAAGCGTGGTGCAGCTTCCCGGCTAACACTAACACATCCCGCACCGTTACTGACTCCCGCTCCGCCGTCCACTCTGCTACTCGCGCGCACAAGTCGTCTACTTTCCGTGTCGGCAGGGTAATGGTCATACTCTCTGTGCCGATATCGTACCCCATAGCCTCCTGTTGCGTAGCCCAGCCCGTCACCTTTTTACGCGATAACAGTGGCTCCTCCCCCTCGGATCTCTCGCCTATAGCCTGCTCAAGGATGAAAGCTAAGGATCGTGACAAGTCCAAACACCGCGCCTCCTCCGCATCCCACTGAATTTCTACCGAAATAGCATCGTCCATAAAAAACGCCACAAAGGCCGGGTCGTCTGCCCCCCCCCCCTCCGCCGCTTCCACGACACACTCTGCCAGCCAACTGACTACTGAACGCCCTGTTTTCTGCGCCACCGTCACGTGCTCCACCGCGCGGTCCCCGGCCGGCGAGAACAACGCGGAAGCTCCCGTGGTATTACGTTGCGCATGCTGCATCGCAGCCGAAATCACCCCCTACCACCCCGGACTGCCCCTCCACCAAACCTGCAACCGCAAATCGACGAACAGGTACTCCCCCAACACGTACCCGAAAACCCTGGCACCGTCAGGGTCCACTGGAATCTGCCTGAAGGCATTCTTGACATCCATTCTTTGAATGAGAATCCGCGCTCGATCCCCGAACTTAACCCTCAGCCCGAGAATCCTCTGTACCACTTCGTGCATCACCCCCGCCAGCGCACATGTCGGAATCTCATCCCAATCCGTCGTCGAATTCACCGACCCGCCCCCACTCCCGTCCCTGTGCTCAAAGGTCATCTCATGGATGATTCTTATATTTTCCCGCTCTTCCACTACCCCGACCGGTGACACCCGCAATCCTTCTACCTGCCCCGCCTGTTCCTTCGGGAAAACAATAGCACGGCCCCTCGCAATGTCTGCAACCGCCTTTTCCCACACTGCGACGTGAAACTTCTGTGCGCTTGAATGATTTCCGTATGTGAGGTCCTTCGTCATATCTCCACCCGGTCGCATGTCGACCGGCACCCCTACGCGCGCTATGTGCCCTAAGTTATCTATTCGCGGAAATTTGTGTCTGTCCCCGAAGAACGCTTGCACGCGCTCCGGGTCCATACGGGGCGCCGTCAACGACCCCCCCAACCACCGCACTACCTGCCCCCCCCCCTTCCCCCCCCCCCCCCCACGGAAACCCTCGATAATACTGCCCCTGCGGTCGTGGCTAAAGCTCGCATTAAGCTCGTCGCCTTCGTTGACTCCCCAGACACCCTCCCCAATAATCCTTGTGCAACCCGCCAACGCTTCTGCTCTTCTACGCGCCGACCGGATATCGCACCTGTATCTGACACAACCACCGATCCTGGAGGAGTCGGCTCCCCCCTTTGGCCCAGTGCCCAACCCGAACCCCTCGCTGCTGCCCTCGACGTGGTCGCCTCAGAACTGGTGTCGGTAGCTCGCCTGGTTGGCCCCGCCGCGCCGCGGAGCCCGTGCCTTCATTTCTTCGCCGGTCTGTCTTTCCCTTCTCTGGCTCGTGGAGGCATGGTCCGAGTTCCTCGTAGTCGCGGCATGGTCGGTCATATGCCCCTTCCCCCCCTCCTCCTCCCTCCCCCCCCTTTCCTCCTCCTCCTCCCCCTCACCCACCCCCCCACCCTCCTCCCCCTCCCCCTCCTCCTCTCCTTCTCCTCCTCCTCCGCCCCCTCCCCACCCCAAACCCCTCCGCTCCTTGTTCGTTCTCCCCCACCCCCCCCCACCCTCCCGCCGCCGCGGTCTCGCTTGCCCCCTCCCCTCCCCCCCCCCCACGTCTCTTTCTAAACCCCCCTGCCGTGGGCTCCTCTGCGTACCCTACGTCCGCCAGGTAGATGGGTCACCCTTGCTGCGGCTGCTGTGGCGTGCCTCCGCTATGCGGCTGCTGCGTTGGCCACCCCTGCTGCTGCTGTTGCCGTGGTGCGTCCTCGCTCAGCTGCTGCGGTGACCAACCCCGCTGCTGCTGCTGTTGTTGCTGTATCCCCCCCCCCCCCCATTGCCGCTCCTTGTTGCTGTGGCGTCCCGCCTTGCTGCGGCTGCTGTTGTGCACCCGTGTCATACTGCCGCTGTGGTGTCCACCCTTGCTGCGGGTGGTGCGGCGCTCATACCGGTCCCTAGAGCGCCTGTGGTGACCCGTTAAAAACCGCCAGCTGGCTGTAATCCCGCCACGCCCCTGCCTCCTGCTGATACGAACTCCTCCCACCCGCCGATGGGGGCCCCCGAGATTCCGCTCGTGAAAAATTTTGGTGGCGTTGCGGGGGTGGGACATGTTGGACGTGGTTGGTTTGTTTGCGGTGGTGCCTAACTCAACTCCTTCCCTCTCTGCCTGGCGATATGCGAGTATTTCTTCTACCTGACCGGTTGTGGTCTCCGTCACGCGCCTGTGATTCTACCCCCGGGAACTGCACGCTTCTACTAGACGCACTTACGGTTGCTAGCGATTTCCCGTGTGTGGTACCCTCTTCCACGCTCCCGGTTGCTCCGCCTCCCGACTGCATGGGGCCTGGGCCTCCCACCAGGTTATCCCGGTCCTCGTCCTGTTGTTGGGTCGGGGTGAGGCCCTCCATCCTTGCTCGTTCCTCCCGACAACTGCTGCTCTCGACAATGCTCACCCTCCAGCACAGCAACCCAGAACGAGAAGAGAAAAAAGAAAAGGAAAAGGAAAACCAATTTGACAACAAACCTAACTTGACGACTCCATTACGTCCCTAGCGGGTGTCACTTGCCAGCCCCGGTCCTCTTCAGCTCGTGCCGGGCCTCGCCCGTTAGCTACTTATTTTTGGCTATTCGCTGCACCGACGATCCCCCGCTTCACACCGCTCTACAGTTGCTTGTTGGTATCTGACCTCTCCATCTTACTTTCCCACAATTATCCGGAACTTTCATCTTTTCTATGATACCCCGTACCCAACATCCTGCACCCTACGTTGGAAACCCCGAGATTTCCCTTCTTCTGCTGTTCTATCTTTCTACCCGTTACCCCCAAACACCAGGTTGCCCCAACGACAACCTTCCTCTTTAGACCAGTATTGCGACAGTGGTTGACTTGAAATGATGCGATTGGCGACGTTCATACAGATGGTCATATTCCACAGTGAAGTTCCCACTACTATAAAGCCAATCTACTATTGGAACTCCCCAATATCACAAAACCATGTTGTCATTGATGTATCACATAGTCAAGAACAACAATCAGGTGTGCTGGGCGTCGACGGGTGGATACAACTGTTTAATGTGATGAGCACGTACACTTTAAGTATTACTACTGTATGTAATAAGGCTTAGTTTGGGTAAGCTATTGGTTAACTAGTTGCAAGTGGTCAAACGGACTAATACCCCACTAATTCCTTAACAAATGGCGTCGTCGACAGACCATGGTTTTTTGGGTCGTGGGTTCGATCCCCACCATCCACAATACTAGACTTTCCAGATTTCCCCATGTCGAACTTGAAAAATACTTCCCCTGGTATCCCCAGGAAATGAAACGGCTTGGATATTGACAGGTCCGCCGTATACCCGGCCGACCTGCTATCCCGCCGTTTCAGGGGGGGAGAGTGTTATAAGGCTTAGTTTGGGTAAGCTATTGGTTAACTAGTTGCAAGTGGTCAAACGGACTAATACCCCACTAGTCCCTGAACATGTACCTCTGTTTCGGAATGTAAGCTCACCTTGGATATAAGGCAGTAAATACCTACCATTTTATCTAGATTTCTTCGACACTTATTATAAAAATTAAAATACACTCGAGCTGTGAGATCGAAGATGTCGTCGAAACTCATCTTTGCAAGCTGTGTGTGATACTCCGATCGCGCGTATTGCGGGTTGTGTGTCCTCATTAAGGATATAGGTCGGCGACTACCCTTGCAACTACCGTGAGTGTAGCTATCAGGGTCAACAGGGTGATGTTAGTTAGTCTGTGCGCGGAAACTAAAAAACCCGTTTTTGAGGGGGACAAAATCTGACAGCTGCGGAAGGAAATGCATCAGTGTATCAAGTGATTCCTGTAAGTCGAATAACCGGTGAGGGGAGGGCGGAGCGTTCGAGGGGGTGGGGGTGGGGGTGGGGGTGGAGGGCGACTGGTTTTTTTAAACAAGTCTTTAGGTCGCATTGATATAGGTTGGCTATACGCGTGGTGCTAGATCTAGGCGATGGTGCGGGTGGTGGGGAAGGAGGAGGTGTTGGGGGGACGTGTTGGGGGGGGGGTGAATTGCAGCAGAGGCATGGATGGCTCCAGAAAGTTAATGAGGTGATATCAAGTGCGTGGAAGTGTTTATTACTCTGGCAGATTTCGATGTTTGGTGGGGCGTTTGAGCAAGAGGGAGCGGGAAAAAAAAAAAAAGGGCGGGGGCGGGGGCGGGGGGGGGGGAGGGTTTTCAAGAGGTTTAGGTCACAAAAAAAATAAAAAATACACTCCAGCTGTGGACTGTGAGATCGAAGATTTGGTCGGAACTCACCTTTGCAAGCTTGTGTATGATACTTAGCCTAATGATACTCCGATCGCGCGTATTACGCATATATTATATTATGTAGGGGCTTGCTACACGCGTGTTATTATAGGGTTTCCACGTAGATGTTGACATGAAATTTTATGGAAAAAAATCCCGTGTCTTCCTTCTGCATTTTGTGTTTTTACCTGGCTTTTGCGGGCTGTTCGAAAAAGTAACAAAATCTGTTCATACTAGGCACTATTTTTTTTTTTTTTTTTTTTTGCACACTTTCACTTTCCAGCTTCTGGACAAGCCGTGGTCACAGGTGTCATCCCTTCTCCTCCCCGGTTCTTGCCTTCAATTTTTATCGCGCATAGGGTTCAGCAATCCCACTGCTCGTCGATTGTTCATCGAATGTTGCTGACTCACGCTCTCGCGCTTTCCGCAAGTCAATTTGTCCACAAGAAAAAGTCCCAACGAATTTATACGAGTATGCACTCGGCGGGGCTCGAACTCACGAAACTGACCTATACCAGGCTCGAGGATAACCTGATACGCCACCGGGGCGACCGATTACTATGTCAGGTACCAGAGGTAGCACACAAGTCGCAGGCGAGAGGCAAGAATTGGAAGACTCACTCGTACCAAACTGCTGTGGATTTCTAAGCACCGAGTTGTCTAGAGCACCACACACAGAGCAAGACTATCCCTACCCGCTTGGTGCGACAGCGGCGTTAGTAGTGCAAAGCCGATGCTGCTAGATTTTGGCCTTGTGGGGGGCGATAGCCTCCGTAACCTCATTCGGCGAGAGCTGGCCTCCATCCAAAGCGAACTCTCGTACTCGTGATTCCGCCCAACGCTACCAAAGTTTGGTTATGTTTCGAGAACCTCCAAGATGGCCTATACTCCACACACACGGCAACACACCCCTTATTAGGGCGGGTGGGGCGGCAACAACATGGGCAGTATACATACGAGGCTGTTGTAGTCAACCGTGGCGGGCCAGGTAACTACCGCAGTCGTCAACTGCGTGGGATGATCTCTCAGGAAGAAACTCGATTCTACCCCGCGGAGCACAGCAGATCCCAGGAGCTTGTCTCAGCATTTTCAGAACAACCGAGTTCGCTCGAAAACCACACACAGGACAAGACGAGCCCTACCCTCTTGCTGCGGCGGCGTAGTATGATGAGCACCAGACACCATACACATGCTGCTGAGTTTCATTTGACGGTGCGATGAGTGCCCTCCTGGTCGTCGTGTGTGTTGCTGTCTGCTGCTGCTGCTGCTCTTGCTGACCCAAAAGCCATTTGTCAACTAATCGCATGTCACAGCGACCAGGCTACTCGCACTGCTGTATACTCAACTTAAGTTGTTTCGTAAGGTATAATTTGTCAAACTAATCTGAACCCCTTGAATTTGTTCAGCATTTATGCAACCATTCTGGGATTTTTTCGCGGCAAAAAAACGCGGTGCAACTCCTACTCCTGTTACAATTTCAAAGCTAACGCACAGAGTATTACCTGCGATTATTTCTACGTAGAAACACCGAAATGACCGCCGGTAAATTTGGTGTGTAAGGTTTCCACGGAGAATAATCGCAGGTAAATTGTGCGCTAGCTTTGGCAATTTTAACCACATATATATAGTCTAGGGCTTCTACGTAGAAATAATCGCAGGAAAATTGTTCGTTAGCTTGGCAATTGTAACCGGAGTAGGTTGCACCGTGTTTTTTTGCCGCGAATATATATATATATATATATATATTGGGTTTTATAGTTTCCGCGCACAGACTGCCTGACATTACCCTGTTGACCCTGATAGCTACACTGTAGTTGCAAGGGGAGTCGCCGACCTATATCCTTAATGAGGACACACAACCCGTAACACGCGCGATCGGAGTACCACACACAGCTTGCAAAGATGAGTTTCGACAAAATATTTGATCTCACAGCTCGAGTGTATTTTAATTTTTACAAGGGCTTCGCTCGCGGGCGGCTGGGCGCCGCCCGCTACGCTTGCGGAAGGAGGAATGGACATTCAGTAGGAAGGCGGAAAAGAAGCACAAATGGCGCAACTGGCGACTTGAAAATGCCAAGAGGTCAATATATAGTTCAACGGTACAGGATAGAGACGATTATGATTATGAGTTTGTTATTATTATCCATTCGCCCAGTCCATGATGGACACGTCGGAGGACTTGCTTGGCATATCCTTCCACCTCTCAGGTAGCACCTGTAAACTCATTAATAGCTCTCTCTAAGTCGATCATCAATAATAAATTATCGCAATGCATAAACACCAGGCACGCGCTTGTCGAGGATAGAGACAGGAAAACTACAACTGAAGATGTAAAGGAGCGCAGTGCCAAAAAAAACATGCTGGAAGCAGAAACTTGAACGCACACACCGCAAACATGTGAAGTACATTTATTCCTGAAAGACGAAGAGCACGCATTTAAATTTAGGCATAGTTCTTAAAATACGATGCTGGTATAATAAACCACAACTCAACGTTCTATAAAGAACGTGCTGTCAACATTGCTTCCGAAGGAGCATGCAGGCTTGCTTGGACTCTTCCTCCTCAGCGGAGGTACCCAGCACCTTGCACTCTTGTTTTTTGTCGATGATCTTGTGGATCTGTCCACAAACGTTGAAGCATGGCGGGAGGACGTCGATAAGTATGTGTAAAAAAGTATTCGTACTTCTCTCCAGCAGACGTCTTAACCATCCGAATTATTGGAGCTCCTTTCGTTGTTAGTAATTGTTGTGGTATTGTTGTACTTGCTCTTGGTACTCGGAAAAAGAGCCGCACTTCATAGACTATATCCGCACGCCATCCCCTAGTCTTGAGCAAGAGACATGGATGTTTCGACTCGTGACACATAGGACGCAAGATAAGAGTAGAACGTACCTCGATGTCGAACGCCCTCGTGGCACCGTGGGAATGGAATGCGGGATGTATATCGAGCAAGTGGTCGCCTGCCTTCTTCAGGAGGTCACCGACCTTGATGTCGCCGGTGAACTTCGTGTTTATGTCCTCGCCGACTTGGCGGCCCTCGGCGGCTGCTTCGCAGGGCTTCTGCAAACGACAACAACGGATGGGAATACCTTGCGTTCAGTGAATGTTCAAAATAGTAAGGCCACGTAGCTGTCGTCGATTTCTAAAGTTTGAAAGGAAGTCGTACAATTTAACACTGCTGTTGTAATGAAGGCGGTCGTTTAAGGGCAAAGCCCTGCCTGGTACCACAACGTTGCTAACACCTATGAAACCACCACTGGGACAGGAACGAACGGGATTCACAGTCGCAACTGGTAAGCGTAAGCCCCGGTATACTGCTATATAAGGCCTACCGGCGGAATACCGACAACGAAGGGTAAGAGACAGTACCTGCTGTATATATTGTTCGGTACTACTCTAATACTGCTGCTATCAACACTATTACGACCGACGTGTACAGCGATTCCTGAAGAGGTTGCGCACCCTACTTGTACTCGTTAATACAAAGAGTTCATGTGGTTGTATGAAAAATGAGTAACAGTAGTAGTACACCGCGTCACTACATGAACAACTCGCTAACCCCAATCACGGGACTGCTCTCCAGCATCACCCAGGTTAACTTCAGCTTCTGTTTACTGCTATATATCAACCTCCAGTGTGTACTGCGACTGGTGCTGAGGTATCATGCTGCTGTGTTATTCATCACTGCATGGACCATTTTTACAACCCTGGCTGACCCCCGTGATGAGACTTGCCCGTTTTCATTGCGTCTTACATGTATAGATACCACGTAGTCGTAGTCTTACATCCAAAACGTTGTTTAACACAGCACAAAGCGTCACTGCATGGACCACTTGTCCAACCCCCGCTTACTCCGATGACGGGACTGCCCCGTACTCGTAGTCGTACATACATGAAGTGTGTTTGGCTGTACGTATGAAAAAGAAATCGCATCACACAGCGTCACTGCATAGGTCTACTCGTAGACCTGAGTACTTGTACAATTCCCGCTTATACCTCGATGACATGACTGCCCCGTACACGTACTCGTGCATGCAAAAGTGTGTTTGTATGCATGAAAAAGAAATCACAGCACACAACTGCGTAGACAACTAGTACAACATGCTTACCCCGACGACGGGACTGCCCTCCGTGACCACCAAGGCGAACTTGAGTTTGTTCAGGCTACGCGTCCCCAAGCACAGCTTCCACACCGTGTGGTAGTTCGACCACGCTGGTGTAGCACACACATGCTACAGCAGACGTTGCAGACAGGCACACAAGGTCAAACAATGTAAATTTCAATGTGCATCATTATTGGAAACAGGATTCGCTTGAGTTCACCAACACCCAAAACCACATACTGGTAGTCTACTGCGCACAACTTGCAGCACACAACTCTCAACATCATCAGTAGTATAGTAGCTGACAGCAAACATCAAATTCCAACAACACGAAGAAATGAAACTCACGTTTCGTCAAGCTCTCAGCTCCTTCGTTAGGGACGCCGATCGAAGGTGAATCACAGGTGTCCGCGTCACACCAGTCACCCACACGAGGGTTGTCGCCGCTTCCCCAGTGCTTCTTGTTAAGGTTACATGAAAAGCTTGGCACGTGGAAGGCTCGTCACTCCTGCAGGTGTCGCAGACAGCGTCCTGGGAACTCCTGTTTTTCCTATTTCGTGCGATGAGGAAGCCGTCACAACCCAAACAACCCTTGCTCGGGCACGGCCAGTCAGGATTGCCAGAAGAAGCTGAGTCCCGTTCTGGCCCGACCAGCTTCCACACGCCTGATCCTGAACCTCCACCACCCCCACTGCTGTTGGCGGAGCCTCCTCCCGCACTAGCCTTGGTCCGCTTCGCAAATTTCAACTTCAAATTGTTATTGCCGATCCGGCAAATTTCAAATTCAAATTGTTTGCAGCCGTCAACGGCAATTCCCTCCCAACAGCCAGCAATTGGCCAACTTCAAATGTAAAAGTACAAAAAAGAAGTTGCTGAAAAAGCAAAATAAAAATATCAGAGCAAGCAGTAAAGATGAGAGAATGACAGCTAAGTAAGAATGAGACTAGGGAAAGCAAGGAAGGCAAGGAACTTCGGGACGGTTCTTTTCCCCAGCAACTAATTTTCTTTTCGGCAATTACGGGCTGAGAAGGGCTGAGAGGGGGGAGGATATGCCGAGCGAGACGTCCGACGGGGGCGAGGTCTAGGTATATAGTTGTATATGCATATGTACCATTTTGATTTTTTTGCCTAGTCCGTCCCTTTTTCTCCGCCGGCGCAGAGTTTTTTTGTGTGCTTTCTTCTGCAATGCGATCAGACTACCCGTCGGTATATTATCAGCCGTGTGCCGGGCTCATGGGACGTCCGTGGCGCGAGCTATGGCCGCGGAAAGCCGCCGAGACTGGCTCTATTTTGCGGGGTATGAGACGCTTCTGTCCCCGGGCAACCACACACTAGACGTATTTAAGCCTCGAGGTTAGGTCTTAAGTACTTCCAACTGGAAGAGCTAGGCCATTCGATACTTCGACCTTAAACGCATAAAAAAAACACCATATGATGTCTAAAACTCGAAATAGTGGTCTCTTTCAGTACGCATAAAAAGAAAAGCCGAGGAAAGATCAAACTACTTGAAAATAGACTATGATATTTCTGCACTACTCCAGACGCAGATGGCAAGACGAGGATTTATGTCATGAGTCAGCACATGAGTGGGTGGAAACTTCGAGAAAGACCCTCCCCTGCCCATGCTGTGCGAGCTTGAACAAACGGCCAAAACAAATAACTGGTGCCTGGCAAAAACATTGAGTGCTTCGTACTCCATACTCGCTTCATATGTAGGATACCTCGCAGGCGTTTGCCGCCTTCGGTGTGCCTCAGTGTGGCAGTCAGTACAGCAGCACAGCAGGACTGGCCCTCAACCCGGTTCAATTTCCACCCTCGAAATGTAGGCATCCGCGGGAAAGAGGCAACAGGGTTGTAAACTGCAGCAGCAGCTCCGGCCATGCGCTACGTCGGGCACAAAAACCAAACAAAAAAAATGTGTCATCGAAAAATGACAGCCTCTCAGGACGAGAGAGCAGGAGCACGAGCGCGCGACGAACTATGTCAGAGTCCCAGTTCTCTGACCGCAGAGAACGCCAGGGTAGGAGGAGTCTCGCGGGCGTTTTCCACCGGCTAGTTGTGCTGTAGTTGGGTTGGCTGTTGGGGTGCTGGTTGTCTGTGTGTTGTGCTGTGTTGTTTTGTTTTGTGGTGTGTTGTGTTTTGTGTGCGCTCGATCCTCGTGAATGAACAAGGACTCCTTTTCAAGTAACAGTACGTAGAGGCATGCCGCTCCACGAGAGTGGGTCGCCTCTGACCACCGCCAACGTTTCTGATGGTGTTGTACACGCAGGTTGATTAACCCGGGTTGGGGATACACCAAGCGGCTTGCTAGGTTGAGCGTTGCAATTACTGCGTGGGTGTTGTGCTGTGCTGCTGCAGAGTGTATGATGTTTCCTCGAGCTTTTGTCGTCTGAAATGCTGTTGTTTGCTGGAAAATACTCGGAAAATTGCTTCAAATATGCACTTGGGCCAAAATGTGCCCAAGTGCATATTTTGGGAAAATCCACATCTCATCGTGGTCTGCCGTGGTCGTTTTTTAGACATTTAAAACACGATAGGGCTTAATTTGGTTTAGAGCCAAAAATATAGGCATATCGTCAGGCTTAAATACGTCTACTACACACACGGTGGAACTTTAGTCCTCGCACGGACATCGGGGTGGCATCAAAATGTATTTGCGAGAGAATTTTCCCGCACTGCTAGACGCGGGCGCGGTGTATATGTACCCGCTGCAACGACGTGAACTATGTCATTACTGTGAGTTCTCCCTCACAATTGACACGGTGGTTACCATACAGCAGTAGCGAAACCTGTATAAAGAGATATAAAGTAGCAACACAACTCAAGCAAAAGTAACGATGTGCACACAACAGACCATATCGGCAACAAACATCGGTATAAACTGTTTAACTGTTTAAGCGCGCGGGGAAAAATACTGGACACAGAAAACAAACAACAAATTGACACCAATGATTCCTCTAACAGCAGCGACAGCAGTACAAACGTAGAATTTATTGCTGCCACGCAGTTATACGGAGTGGACTTTCGAATAACTTATCACACCGAGCCTCAGCAATATCCCAACCCTCCTCCTCCAAATGTCTGTGATATCTTATATTATCCACATTCTTTACACTACGCATCCCTCCGATATACACCTTCTGCATAAATACTTCATCATCAGTTGTAGTCATTCGACTTGCGTCGCCCCCGGGAGGCACGTGTCCACCTCCCGAAGGGGAACCTTGTAATATATATACTTGCAAAGATGAGTTTCGACGAAATCTTCGATCTCACAGCTGGAGTGTATTTTAATTTTTATAATATATATATATATCTTGTTTGTTTGTTTTTTTTCATCGGATCCGCAGCTTTAGAGCGGCACTATCAATCCCCGCACTTTTCCATTTTCCTCCAAAGAGTGGAGGCCTCGCATAGCCATCAGCAGCGCGAAATCGCCACCTCCACTTACTTGGAGTTCCGGTGGAAAACCTTTCCATCGTCTGTTATGCCATGTCCGCTGCTGGAAGAACGGCCCAGATTCTAAAACGCAAGCACTTCAATTCTTAAGAAAGAGAAGCAGTGACGCAAAGCTTTTTCGCACACACTATTGGCGTCCTATATATAGCACGGCGCCAGCAAGGAAGCTCAAACCAGGGATGTCCACCAACACCCTCTACACACGAAGGATATTCACTACCACCCCCTACCCACACCGGGGGCGTTTTCTTGAGCCCCCCCTCTCCCTTATAACATAGCCTCCTCCCTTACAGTCTACCCCCCCCATTATATCAGGTATACCCGTTCCGATTTTGCGGGTTGCGTGCTCCATCCATGGTGGAGATCACTCTCGTGCCAACGACGATCGATAATATATCCTAATAATACAACCACCTTGTCATTCGCCAACACGTTTCTTCCTGACCTACCTCGAGTAACCTCTCCTATCCCATTACGCCCACGCTCACTGAGTACGTGCAAATACCTTGTGCGGCCATCTCATATCCTGGAGATATGTGACGCCCCTTTGCCCTCGTGGTCTAAGCCAGGATCAGAGGAAGCAGTGGGTCAAACCACAAAGCGAGGGCTCCGGCACGGAAAATTTGCCTAGAATCCCATGCATATAATAATGCATTCTCACAAGGGTTTAGGTATCCCCCCCCACACCCAAGATGTCACGCGCGTTTAACCGGAAATCCTCGTGGATCCAACCCCACCGTCGTGCCATCCCTCTACCTATCTATAGTGGCTATTAATCGGCTAAAGCAAGACTGGACCAAGGGGGGGTGCGCGTGGCCTCCGCTCCGAGGCCTTCGAAGCTTGTTTGGTGACGCGATTATGCCCGTTCACCAATGGAAGATTCAGTAAGGATATTGTTGTCCTCGGGGTTCCTTGTTCGGGATCCCGAGAGAGGAAGGCCCGATTGGCGAGATACATTGAACTGGCAAGCTCTTTAAGTCCTGACCAGTTGCGATATCATCAGTATGCATGCGTGTTCTACGGTTTACGATGCCATGCGTACTACCCTTCCCTCCGCACGCAGTTATTGTGGTGTCGTTTTATTGGTGTCGTTGTAGCCCAGTGTATGCTTCGTACCACTTGTGAGCTACGATATTATTATTTTGAGTATTATTGGTACATCTTATTCATTTCGTGTTGTTTCTTTCTCATGCCTTCAGGGCGCAGCATTTGCTCTTCTCACAACGCGCCACAAAAACCAGCATTTCTAAAACATAGATCGATAGTTGGCGTCACTAAATCACAGCAATAGCACCAGGATCACTCCTTATAACGGTCTTCATCGCACAAAAGTTTCGTTGTCAGGACTTGAGAACTTTCAATTGATTTGGACGCTTTTCCGGGGGGTTCGGTAAATCTCTCAGAAGACAAACCTTATCTACCTGCGATCTCTGTCATCGCTTCTTCTTCTCGGGGTTTAGGCCCTTCGATCTCCCTATTGTGTGGCTTCTAACTTCTTTTTTCTCGTGAACGTTATCAAGTCGTCAACATCGCAGTCGCAGTAATAAATAGTATCATCGTAGTCGTATGGAACGTTTTTGGTTTGGACAGTTCAGTTGGGGTTGCGTCTTTGCTTCACATATTATTACGGTAGAGTGCTATGTTTGTCGCCTTTTTACGTAGTGAGTGATGATTCCTTTTCCAGCTTAACTGCTGCAGCGTGTAGATGGATTCTCAACTGCATGTCGTGTGGCGGACAAGATAAGTCGCTTGGATATTTCAATTTTCCTCGCGGATTGTGTTTTAACTCTTTGCTTTGAACGACAGTAGTAGCAGCATGGGCTTTTTCTTCACGCTGTGTGCTAATCTTTGCGTTTGGCTATTATTTCGTTCATGGCGTTGGCTTTTCTCGCTTCGTCGCTGGAGAGCGTTGATAATTTCGCAGTTGACTGTCGTACATTGTACGGGACTTTCTAACTTTCTTCGCGTACGAGTAGGAATATAGACTATATATAGACTAATAATGTTGTATTATCGTGTTTGTCGTTTTCATTCATGGTTTCGGCTTTTTTTGCTCTGTTGTTGTAGAACGTGAGTGGATGGATTACCAGTTTTCTCTCGTGGGTTGTTGAGGAAGCGATTTACACATCGTGTGCTCTCTGGGGCGCGGCACGAGCTTTATACTGTCCTGATACGAGGGTTTTGGTACCACCAAGTGTAGGACTGAAATCATCTTCTGAGGTTATTTCGACGAAAATCATTATTAAGCGAACGTCAGGCCTTCATCGAACAAGATTTAACGGGTCTTCCATTGATGATTCATTGCGTCCAATGAAAAACACATTTTAATGGGACTTCTTCTAACCAATCAATGGTGAATCGCGTCCGGCATCACCGTCAAAATCGGGGGTCATCGCACACTGTGCGGTCGTGTCTTTCTAAATGCTTTCGTTCTCATATTTTTATCGCACAAGAGTGCGAGGACGCCGATATGTGCGAAGTTGTCGATACGTGTGCGGAAATTGAATCAAATAATTTGGTTCGTCAATATAACGCACACGCCCGTGCGACGACCCCAATCCGTGCGATTCTGAACAAAATCAAAGCCTCGATGTGGGGTGATTCGGACGCACACCCCCGTGCAAAGACTTTGATATTAGCGATTCTGAATAAACCACAACGCACAACCAGCACGGTGTGCGGGAAGGGACACGGGAAGAGGCACGGGGACGCCGCAGGAAAAAGTGGTCGAACTTTGAAACGCCTTTTTTTGGGATTGCCGGTAGATCTTTTATGTGGACCTGTTGGTAGCAACTTGGCGCTAGAACGCTGTGCAGCGGATCATGGCCGGTAGAGGAAGGGTTTGGGCTTCGTGCCACGAACGAAGAACGACGTGAGTGGTCCAAGAGGATGTACCATTCTGCCTGTTGGTTTCCTTGACCAGGGACAAGTAGATACAATATTTCCCGATATCCTACCCGCATTTCGTAGTACTGTTATAAGATTAAGGGGCTGTTACAGACACAGGCCACCCTTTGCAGGTCTCTCTGCTAAGCAGGTTCCACGTTGTTGGTCACTCACTTGTACTAGATACGATCTTGTATTAGTTTCACACACGCCACAGACGAACTGAACAGCGTGCAATTCCGCGAGACAAAAGCATCATCCCCTTCTTCCTATACGCACATGCCTTCAAAAGCATGTGAAACCCTTTCATATCCAGCCGCATCCCATATCTTGTGCCTTGTTAGGCTCCCAGGGCAATACCATAACAGTAGCCAACCCTGATGAGCCGTACACGCAGAAATATAGATGATTCGGGGAATCACCGGTTCTACGGTCTAGAACATGACTCGAAGATGCGGCTCTTCACAACCTACTCCCACGCCTCTACCCTGCGAGTCCTGCCGATGACACCATGTATTATAAGATCTGGGGGCTGTTAAAGGCACAGGCCACCCTTTGCAGGCTGCTAGGCAGGTTCCACGTTGGTCACTCACTTGTACTAGATAGGCTCTTGTATTAATTAGTCATACAAACGCCACGGACGAACTGAACAGCGTGCAATTCCGCGAGGCAAAATCATCATCCCCTTTTTCCTATACGCACATGCCTTCAAAGGCATGTAAAACCCTTTTACATCCAGCCGTATCCCACATATTACGCCTTGTTAGGCTCCCAGGGCAACGCCATATCAGTACGGGGTGGTTGTGGTAATGTGGTCTCGTGTGTTTTTGACGTGGTTTGGTCTCGTGTTAGAACGCGTTCTTGGTTGATTGAGTGGATAACGTGTGTCGATTTCTTTCACTGAAACCAGTAAAAACAAACAAGAGATTAAACCAAAAATACCTCACTTAACTTGCACATGAGCACCACCATCATGGTACCAAACAACAGCTATGGAACTCACGCTGCAAGCTCCCGCAGTACAACATTTGCTGTCCTGCGCAAACTGCTGGATAACGCTTGTGGTATTGTCCAATATCACCGAAGGTATCGGGGTCTTCACACCCCTGCGCGGAGACGCCGATACATGTGGGGTAATCAAATTAAATCATTTGGAACCCTGCTTTATTTCGCGCACCCCCCGTACCAAGGCCCCGACAGTGCGGGGACGCCAATCCGTGCGAAGACCCCGACTCTTACGGTAATCTTAAATGTTAATCGCACAAATTTTAACTGTAACCAGTCTTCTTTCCATCACAATTTGATCCTTCCGGGAAAAATCGGACATTTCACGTGCCCGAGATAATCAGCCCTTGGCATTGTAAACTGCCTTGTGCAGTTATTTATTCGTTGCCTGCGGACCTTTGCTTCGACGGCGGCCCTTACTCAGCCACCGGCGAAGCCCCTTGTATACCGGGTAATAATTTATTCTGCGCGGAGTAATAGAGACCGCGCACTTCTGTTGCCTAAGAGTTGTTTTTTTTGCCGGCATGGAGACTTACACCGATACCTCGAGCCGTTTCGCGGTGCAGTCGAGATGCTATGACGCGCCTACGGTGGCAGCTGCGAAACGCTGACACCGACACTCCTGTCGGTTAATGGCGAGATCAAGGTACCAGTGCGAACAACAAATTGAGATTCCGGAGGCATACAATCAATCGTCATTCCGATCCGATCCGATCCGCACATTTACGAAAAAAGAAGCAACATCCCTCCTCGCCGTATATGTCGCTTGTCCTTCTCTTTTGCTCTGTCTGGGTTCTGCAACAACGATCTTCCTGCTGTCGTAGAACACGACAATATACAGTACATTTACTGCTGTTGTTGTCGAACACAACACGCGATGATATTTGAGAGTGAGACGATGGGGACATACGTAGGGTTCGGTGTGTTGTGTTGTGTTGTGTTGTGTTGTGTTGTTTTTTTGTGTTGTGTTGTGTTGTGTTGTTTGTGTTGTTTTGTGTTGTGTTGTGTTGTATGTGTTGTGGTGTGGTGTGGTGTGGTGTGGTGTGGTGTGGTGTGGTGTGGTGTGGTGTGGTGTGGTGTGGTGTGGTGTGGTGTGGTGTGGTGTGGTGTGGTGTGGTGTGGTGTGGTGTGGTGTGGTGTGGTGAATTCGTCGTACTTCTCCTGTGTGTGCTTGTACGAGGCATACTACATGTTTTGTGGAGGACGTATTAATACGGCTGGTCACAGGACATGGGCATGAGATACAGTCTTACCTTGGCCCGTGTGTCCGCGGCGAGACGACGCGTTTTCGTTGCCGCTGTCGCTGTTTACCCTTGCAGTCGCCAAGCACAAATACACAATATTCGAGAGTGAGACGAGAGTGGCATACGATTCGTCACCACGTAAGTGGTTATTATGCTGCCCTCGTATTGCCACTGCTGTGCGCTCGTACGAGGTATTCCACCTGTCTGTAGAGGAAGTGCAGTACGAGCCGTTACGGGTATGGCTTCTGTCCGCGCCGAGAGGTTGTAGCTTTGTTGCTTGTTTGGCACTTCATACAGACCAAGCCTAGGAGAAAACAGCGAGACCTCATAGTCTCAACTACAGTATGTCGTATGTATAGTGACTTTCGTATGTGGCACTTTTAGTCGCATCGATCACATTTTAAACCGCGAAATCGATGGGACGTTGATAGTATGCACAGCAACAGAGGCAAACACACAGAGGTGAAGTTTGGTTTTAAGTGCCTAAGCGCACACTAGGAGCTGAACGTCGGACCCATGCGATGCGATGCTTTCGCGCAGGGGACGGTTTGCGAGTTGTAAGGGTTCGGGCACGGTGGGGGTGGTAGAGCGTAGGAACCGTTTGAGGGAGTTGGTACTAGATAATGAAACACCAATGAATGCCCAAAGAATGAAGTATTCTTTAAAAAAGCGTTAAAAACAATTAATTGATTCAAATTTCTGTTCTCGAGAGGGAGAACAAACCGAAGAGTAATCTCTTGGGAATGCCTGGGTACTGAGCACTTTCGTAGTACATCGATGGCTGCTCAACGTATAGAGGGGGACCATTGCTCTGTTACAGTGTGTTCGACGGGATATTTATTTATTTTTGATGTGGGCTGCTTTGGTCGGCTTTGCCTCAGTTGGTGGCTGTGGCTGTGTGGCTGTTTGCGTGGAATCAGTTCCTCCTTGGTGGGCCTATTATTAGCGGCCTTGTAATAAAATCCAAAGGGGCAGCTTGGAGGGCTCAGGTCCGGGTGGCATTAGGTCAGGGTGACAAAAGGGGAGCAGAGAGGGCTCGTGTGGTTCTCAAACCTGTTCTTCGATAAAATTTCCTTGCTCGCGCCTCGCCCCACAATAAGAAGAGCTACCCTGCTAGTATACCATTATACTTTATTATACGTAATAATATACTTATACTCAAAAGACACGGCGACCAATTAATTCGAAAAACTGCTGTCACAGAGAGGGGCCGCCCACTCACTCGACGAAGAATTAAAAAGCTTCGCGTTTCTTCGGTCGGATGCCATAGAAAAAAACGGTTTTTGATGATGAAAATCGTGCGGCAAGGCGCAGGATTTCTCTCGTTTTATTACAGCAATCTCTTTTTTCTTCCTTTTTTTTTTTCTTTATCTCTTCGGCGATCCCTGCACCTACCGTGATGACGCCTCGATCAGCACCATGTTCCACAACTTTGTTCTCCAGGACTTTTCCTTCCGACACCGTTTACCTGTCCTTGAGAATCCGGCTCTGAAAACTCGTCGACCCGAGTTCGGTAGAACAGCTAGTAGTAGTTAGGTGTGTGTACGTGTCGCGCAGCCAGTTAGTTGAGGACCAATCAATCTTTCAAAACAGGTACTACAGGCTGGTTCAAGTTAAACGACGGAGGAAGCGTATTCCCCGGCAAATGTCCCCGCCGTTTTTTCGATCCAGACCGTGCAATTTTGCACACACACGTCTTTTATGTGCCGTTGCGAAGACTTCACCTGTCGTTTTTTTTATGTGCCTGATATTTCGTCACACTTGAGATTTTTAAGAGAATTTGGACTACCTTGAGACCACACATTTTTCCGGCGGGAAAACAAAATAAAATACCCGGAGGTCAGGCCTCGGGATGGACATCATGTAGAACACGTGTGGAGGAGGCCAGGGTCTATCTCTCAAAAACGTCGTGGACATGTGGAATTTTGTGCTTGAAAATGAGCAAGATATGTTGCTTCCTTTCTTTATATGACTTGGGTCTAATAGTTCAGGATCCAGTTTTTCGCTATATATATTATTATTCTTAATACCTGGTATTGAACATAGTACGAAGGCCAGATGTTCGATTTTTGGGCAAAAAATTCTACAGACAGACATGCCTTGGAGTACCTCCAACAGGTTCGTGCGAAATGCGGGGCATTTTTTTCCCCCGGCTCGTAAAAGTCCTGAATAATACGATTGATAAAATTGAAAATATCTGTCATTGGTCGATACGAGTTTACGCTCTTAGAGACGTCAGGCCGTTTTTGACATACTACCCGGCCATGTCACCTTCCGCTGGTCATGGGGTCGGTATGATACCAAACATTCACCCTTTGACTAGATATTGCGAGCGGAATTCGCGGGGGAGAGATTTTCCGCCGTTTACCTTGACTTAACCTGTATTAATCTCTAAATGTGGCACGTGGTATCCTGGAATGTATTTAGTGCCAGTGGGCAACTGGCTCCCTTATTTTCAGAGCGTCTTGTGTTGAACTTGTATTTCATTTAAACCTATCATGTAGTATGGGTTCTATCAATATACTCACTTTTTTTAATCGTACAATACGGACCGACAGATTTCATTCAACCGACGAGGGTCAGCCTTTGGTGCGCGTGTATTGAGTGCAGAGAGGAATGACGAGTGCAGGTTGTTGCTTGCTGCTGCTGGTGCTGTTCTCTTAAATACTTGCTGTCGTTGACTCCTCCACAGTACAGGTGACTACCCGCCGAGGTCGGTTTGAGCAAAAGCGCGTATTGTGGCCATCATTTGCGAGGGGGACAGCACCACCATCTATCCGCCGAACAAAAACGGCGAGATCTAGGCTCGAACCCGGCTGGGTTGGTTGTGGTCGATTTTGTCTTTGGACAAAAAATGAAACTACCGGGGAGGAGCTTGGGGTCCGTGCTAGTTGCAGGTCTTTGGGGGACTTTCTGGTTGGCAACTGCTTGGGGGCAATCAGACGGCGCGACGTATCTAGGGCCGTCCGCTCTGGAGAACGAGCGCCGCACTTACAACGGAACAGGTAAGTTGCGGGAGGACGACCCCGCGACAAGCCGCTCGTTCTATGTATAGACTATTCCCGTGCGGGCTCTCTTCAATGATACTGCTACTCCGACTAGAGTAGGCTCGTCTTCTTACTACGCTGCCGCCGATCATTTAATTCAAGTATTGGGTTGGGTGAGGCCTCCTGCCCCGGTCTGTGGTTCCGCCCAAATTCATTGTACTTTTTAGTTGTCATTTATTTGCTGCCTACCTGGACGCTGCGTGGTCTCACCGAAACTTGCTTGTATACAAACTGGTGTGCTTTATTAGGCGTAATTCGGCGTGCACGTGGGGGGACCAATTGGAAAGCCGACGACAGTGGCAACCCACTCGCGGTTGCCCAGTCGTGATCCTGTTGTCTGTTCGACGCTTGTGGGCTGTGTACGCTTGGTCGAGCAAATGCAGTGCGTGGCTATCATATTGTCTCTCCCACCCTCCGCCCTTCGTAAGCGCCCATGCTCCCGTACCCGCCAATGACTTTATCACAAGATCCCTCTAGGCGAAAGATGTGCATATGGATGTGGTCCCGGACACACCGATCGCCGATTGCAGGTGCACCAGTCACACTAGGTGAATTTCCACATCACCCAGTAGTGCCTGCGCTTGCCGCTGGTCATCGATATGTCGCGTGTATTGGAAACAATGCGTGGTTCCGCGCACACGTGTAATTGCTCAAGGTTCGCCGTTTCCCCTCGAAACGCATCTCGGCGTCTCGGGAAGAGTAATCTCGGTTAGATGAGTACTGCGTCGACATACCTTTTCGGGTGTGGGCGGAGATCATCATGTAGACGCGGACCCGCTTCGCTAAATACGATACCATCGTGTCGCGCCAGGTACCATTTTCGTTGGATGTATACCACGTACTCCGGTGTACCAGGTACTACATACAACAATAATATATACAACATTATTATAGAATATTAGACTATTAGTCTAGTTTTGTAAGTAAGTATTGCTATTATTATTGTTGTGCTGTTTTGCCATATATATTATTTTTAATATTTAGTTATGTGGGCTGGTGTAGGGCCTTTACCACGATATAAAATGTACCTACCTGCGACCCACAAATTTGGCGTGCTATTATTGTCTATCGTACTAACTGTATCGCTGCCCGACAATGTGCAGCATGACACAGTGAGCTTCAACATCGGTCACTCATAAACGTTCCATTCCAGGAAGACGAAAACTACGAACGGGAAACAATAAAAAAAGGAGTAAGAACGTACGTACCACATGTGCATCGCTTCTTTTGCACATACATGTAGACGATGTGATGGCAAAACATGGCACGTTGTTGCTTTTGGTTTTCTCGCGGGGAAAACGGTAGGTAGGTGCATATTCTATGCATAAAGTCGAAGCATACCAGGTATTATGCATTATAATAGCAGGGTCTAGGAGCAGCTCAGCAACCCACACACAGCATCAGCGATTAGCCCGTGAACCAAACAGCTGTCGTTCGTTCTTTGTATTGATGGGTGATGCTAGCGGAGAGTCAAGACGGCGGGCTCTGCCAATAATTTAACAAAATACACCCCCCGTGGCACGGGTGTGTAAAACACACACCCGGTAGTCTATAGCAGTAGGTATACAACTTGTCCTTACCTTGCATTTACCAGGCGCACTACAACATGTTGTACCAGGTATGCTTTGTGGGTACGGTACTCATTCATTACATAGCTTTCACCACGCGACGACTTTTCGCAAATCTGGGACGTAGATGGGTCAATGTGTAATAAGGCTTATTTTGGGTGAGCTATTGGTTAACCAGTTGCAAGTGGTCAAACGGACTAATACCTCACTAAGTCCTTAACAAATAAATGCTTAATGTTGTGTTAATAGTGCGTTGTTTTTGTTTTAGCGCTGTCTGTCGTTATGTACTATAGTATATCAGCCAGAATTATAGGCCATGCCCAATATGTTACTTCGTGAATCTCGCTTGATTTGAATTATGGTATGTGTGTTTAGTCTGCTGTTTGTTGAACAAAAAATAGGTGCTCATATGTTACTCTTAAAAGTTCTCCGCGGAGTGTAAAGAAAACAGTTTAGGTATAATCCTTGTTTGGTCCATGCTACCCTTTCAATACTGCAGACGGGCGGTCCCTCCTTCTTACAGTCACCCTTCTCGCGCATGAATTGCATTGCAGCCGGAACCGCCCCCCATCCGCTCGTTCGGAAGCTGTCCGTTGTGGTTACCTTGTCGATCGGAATGGGGGGGCAAGCCCAGCAAGGCAGACGGTCAAGAGGAGGTATATCTGATCGTCTCGTCGTAGCAATGGTTTCTGAACATCCCGAATGTTCGGGTGATTGACGTTGTTTTTTTGTGGTCTAAGAACGATTGAGCGATACTAAAAATAAATAGCGATTGAAAAAATAGGGAAGGTTCCGAGACACTTTGCGTCGATTGGAATCCAACCACCAAACTGGATTAATTTTAGTACCGTACCAGTCCTACCTCCGATAAGAACCCGAGATGTAGGCGTTGTTATAATAGGCTAGATTGTTTATTCGAGAAAATGTGTGTATTACACTGAAACTTCAGTATATATATTATAAAAATTAAAATACACTCCAGCTGTGAGATCGAAGATTTCGTCGAAACTCATCTTTGCAAGCTGTGTGTGATACTCCGATCGCGCATTATATATATATCTAGTCTATATCAGCATGCAGCAGTCGAATTTCTCTTTTACCCGTGATTTCGGGACTAATTTTCTAATGAAATTATTTCTTATGACAGGGTCGACGGTGTAGTATGCACCAGACCGAAGACGGTGCAGAGAGGACTCTGCAAAGAAAGCGAGCACCACGCTCAATAAGAAAGGCAGGCTGGAGCTTACGGGGAAATGTACCTGAAAACACCGACTTGGTTACACTAAAAGTTAG
This sequence comes from Undaria pinnatifida, assembly GCA_012845835.1. Classification (NCBI taxonomy): domain Eukaryota; class Phaeophyceae; order Laminariales; family Alariaceae; genus Undaria; species Undaria pinnatifida. The sequence goes on from JABAKD010000010.1 coordinate 6,854,449, forward strand.
TGAGGCGCGCACCCTTTTCTACCATGCAAGACTCCCGGGCTGGGTCAGGATATTTCTACGACCAGGAATGGGTGTCGGAGTACAAGAACTGATGAGTATATGAGATATACATAGCGCACATTGCATACCATACCTAAACATTGTTTTGTATGTATATACCACATCTAACACCAAATCTGCTAGAATAACAAACAATACCCGGCAGGTGATGCAAACTGATGCGTTCCTTCTACAACCGTCAGATTTGTCCTTTCTTTATAGTTTTTTTTTCCCGCGCACATATTGAGTTGTCTCGCCTGTCCCCCCCACCCCCCCCACCGCCCCTCCCCGACCCCTCTTGTTAAAACTCCCCACATAAAATCAAAATCTGCCAGAGTAATAAATACTACAAGGCAGCTGATATAACCTCATTCTCTTTCTAGCCAGCTATGCTGTAGCTCCAATCCCCCCCCCCTCTTTTCCCCCGCTCCCTCTTGTTCAAACGCCTCACCTAAAATCAAAATATGCCAGAGTAACAAACACCACCAGGCAGTTGATATCACTTCATTATACTTCTAGCCATCCCTGCCGTAGCTCCAACCCCCCCCCCCCCCCCCCCCCCCCCCCAACGCCCCCTCATTCCCCACCACCCGAACGATCGCCTAGACCTAGCACCCCGCGTATAGGACGTCCCTACATCTATCCGACCTAAAGCTCTTAAAAATCCCCTTCCCCCCGCCTCCCCTCCCCCGAACCCCCCCCCCCCACCCCTTCGAAATCTCCGCTCTCTCACACTGGTTGTACGACTTACGGGATACACTTGATAAACGGATGAATTGCCTTCCACAGCTGTCAGATTTCGTCTCCCTCTAAAACGGGTTTTATAGTTTCCGCGCACAGACTGACTAACATCACCCTGTTGACCCTGGTACAAGCTACACTGTAGTTCCAAGGGGAGTCGCCGACCTATATCCTTAGTCTAAGGAGAACACACACCCAGTAATACGCGCGATCGGAGTATCACGCACAACATGCAAAGATGAGTTTTGACAAAATCTTCGATCTCACAGCAGGAGTCTATATCAATGTTTATAATATATATTATATGCGGTATTATTGCAATACGCGCGATCGGAGTATCACACACAGCTTTGCAAAGATGAGTTTCGACGAATCTTCGAGCTCACAGCTGGAGTGTATGTTAATTTTTCTAGTATAGACTATGTATTATGCGGTATGATGAGTTTCGACAAAATCTTCGATCTCCCAGCTGGAGTGTATTTTTATTTTTTCAATATCATGCTGTATTGTAATACGCGCGACCGGAGTATCACACACAGCTTTGCAAAGAAAGGTGAGTTTCGACGAAATCTTCGACCTCACAGCTAGAGTGTATTTTGATTTGTATCATATATATTATGCAGTAATCTTGGAGCAAAACTTCGGGGACGGAAGAAGGTCGTCCCCGGGGTTGGAGAAAAGTCTGATAGCTGTACAGAAAAAACAAGACGATCCCACTTGCATCGTCGGCTCCCGTGCATCAGCTAGAGAGAATAGGAAGCGGTCAAGGAAAACAAAACTTAGCTAACAACCATGGCCATCGCAGCTGTCGCTGCGACCCTACCTCGACGAAGGGCTTCTTTGGGGTGTATTAACGCCGGCGCAGATGACCATCAACCTCCACATCCATTTGGGGGCGGCGAGCTCGGAGGACATGAAGCGGAACACCGTGCGCTCTCCCGGCTGGGAGGGGCGGCGAGCCATAAGGTGGACCGTACGACCATGGGCATTTTTATGGGGTACGTGGGGTGACAGTCCGCAACCATCGCACACACAGACACATAGAGTTAACAGCCTCCGCCGCCGTGTCGGGGGTGAAGCGTTCTCGCCAAACGTCGTTCACAACGGCGGACGTCCTGCAGCTGTCCGCAAACTTTGCACGTTCGTACACAGCGTGTGCACGGGACTATGGAAGCCGAATCTACTAGGGGTCAAGGTACTATAAACATTTGAGTATCATAAATACGACAAGAAACCCGAAGGAAGGATGGTAACAAGAGACAAACAAACTGCGCCCTGAGAGAAGAGAAAAGGGGCAACAAGTATGGGTGTGATCTCATGCCGAAGCAGAGGGGCCTCATTGATCCCAAACTATCTACGAGTTAAAGCGTCAGCGAAAGGTTACAGCAGTAATCTTGGAGAAAAACTCTGGGGACGGAAGAAGGCCGTCTCCGGGGTGGAAGAAAAGCCTGATAGCTGCACAGAAAAAGCAAGACGATCCCACTTGCATCGTCGGCTCCCGCGCAGCAGCTAGAGAGAGTAGGAAGCGGTTAGGGAAAACAGACCATCCCGCCCGCCCATCATTGAGCACGAGACACGCCGACAACGACATCAGATTTATTTTATTATAAAAAACGAAAATACACTCCAGCTGTGAGATCGAAGATTTCGTCGAAACTCATCTTTGCAAGCTGTGTGTGATACTCCGATCGCGCGTATTACGAGTTGTGTGTCCTCATTAAGGATATAGGTCGGCGACTACCCTTACAACTACAGTATAGCTATCAGGGTAAAGAGGGTGATTTTAGTCAGTCTGTGCGCGGAAACTATAAAACCCGTTTCTGAGGGGGACAAAATCTGACAGCTGTGGAGGGAAATGTATCTTTTTATCAAGTGAATCTTGTAAGTCGAATAACCGGTGAGGGGGGGGGGCGGAGTTTTGAAGGACGTGGGGGCCTGGTTTTGATCAAAAGCGAGCGGGGTTGGAGGGGGGCGGGGGCGGGAGGGGGGGGGGGGGGCGGACGGGCGGGTAATTTGTGCGTGTAAGCTATAAATCCTTTCAAGGGGATAAATCTAACGGTTTTGGGGAAAAAAATAAATAAATAAATAAATAAAAAATAAAATTAAATAAAAAATACACCAGTTTATCATGGGGGGGGTTGGGGCAGGGGTGGGGCGTGTGGGGCAGCTCAATCTGTGCGTGGAACTATACATTATTTTAAGGGGATAAATGTGACGGTTTTGGAAAGAATGCATAAAATTATCAGTGAGTAGAGAGAGGGCGGAGTGTTCGAGGGGGTGGGGTTGGGATGGGTTGGGGGGTTTTTGGGAAGGTGGGGGGTGGGGGCGGGGGAGGGGGCGGGGGGGGGGGGGTAGGGGGCGGGGGGGGGCGGGGGGCGGGAAGGAAGGGTTTTAGGTGAGGGGTTTGTTATACGTGTGGTGCTAGGTCTAGGCGATGGTGCGGGTGGTGGGGAAGAAGGGGGCGTTCGGGGCGGGGGGGGGGGGAAAGCAGCGGCATGGATGGCTCTCGAAAGATAATGAGGTGATATCCAGTGCGTGAAATGTTTATTAATCTGGCGGATTTCGATATTTGGTGGGGCGTTTGAGCAAGGGAGAGCGAGAAGGGGGGGGGGGGGGATTTTTAAGAGGTTTAGGTCACGAATAATATTCAAATACACTTCGGCTTTGAGATCAAAGATATGTAGGGGCTTGTTATACGCGTGGTGCTAGGTCTAGGCGATCGTGCGGGTGGTTGGAAAAGAGGGGGCTTTGGAGTTTTTTTTTTTACTCTGGCCGATTTCGATTATGAGTGGGGCGTTTGAACAAACTAGGCGGAAGAGGGAGGGGGGGATCGGGGGACGGGGGGGGGTGGGGGGGGGAAGGGGTGGGGTTTTCTATGAACAAGAGGGGTCAGGGGAGGGAGAGGGGAGGGGGGGGGGGGGGGCGGGGGGCGGGACATTTCAATATGTGCACGGAAACTATAAATCCTCAAAGGGGACAAACCTGACGATTGAAGCAATAAGACATCCCTTTATATCATCTGCCTGGTAATGTTAACTATTCTAGAAGATTTGATGTTAGATGCAGCATGCAACCTAGTGTTTAAGTGTAGTAAATAACGTGTTAAATCTTCACAATTTGTTGTTGTACGATACATAGATCGAAAGCTGGAATATTTTATTGAATATTTGTAGTTACCATTATTTTCTGACATCGCTAATTATAAGAAAGAGATACGTATTGCCAAATACAACAGGCGAGGTGATGTGGTCATGCACTGTTTGTCACCACCATCATACAGTTACCATTATTTTCTGACATCGCTAATTATACGAAAGAGATACGTATTATTGCCAAATACAACATGCGAGGTGATGTATGCGGCCATGCACTTTCTCCGCCATTGAGCACTAGAGGGAGAAATGCGATTCGTCAGGTTTTAAGGAACGCTTGGTATACATGCGCTCAAATACGTTACCTCGCTAGTCATACTTGGTATACACGCGCTCATTTGTAGCGTTTATTTTACCGGGGTAGCTACTCTCTAAGACGAGCTTCCGCGTTGATTACCATCGAATCAACGCGGAGGTAGTAGCCCTGGGTGAGAGTCTCCGGCTGATCGCCGCAGAGAGGCCTCATTGATCCCAAACTAATACGAGTTAAAGCGTCGGCGAAATGTTACAGCAGTACTACTGTGGTGATGCTGGTGGTCTTGCTCTGTTTCTTCGTTTATATATATGATGTGTATGTGTGATCGACAATCCCATTGCACCGTGTGGGTCGTCAACTTAAAGTAGTCACAACTATATAATTAGACTAGTTGAACCACTATTAACAATTGGACACTAGGGGGTTATTTAGTTGTTGCGGTGTTGCGCTGGGGCAACGTTAAGGTAGGATTTTTGCGGGTAGCGTAACAGGCACCGTCGCGCGTTTTTTCGACGCGCAGGGAAAAAAAAATGGCTCGCATGTATATTTCGCCAGATGAGATTCGTGCATAGACTAGGCTAATTGATTATGTTTTTGGAGATCCTTCTTTTCTTCGCCGTTTTTTTTAAGGCGTCTAATCGCACTTCTTCAAGTAGTTTTCAAGCTAGTGCTTTGAGCGCATGTTTGTCCTGCATACATCCCATTTATTTTTGCCTCCGGCAGCCCCACAAGGGCCAATACGCCCTCGCCGCGTGTTTCGCGCAGGGTTCTATTGCACAGGTGACGCCGGAGCCCTGCTAATTGCCTGCTGTACAGAGTACACACATAGACTATGTGTGCAGTGCACATTGTCGGGATGGTAATAAAAGAAAACACACCCTACTGTGCTGCTGTTCATACATGCGCACAAGTGAGGGGTACATCGTGTCATTTTGTAGTCAGATTATGGTTTATCGACCCCTATCGTCCAAAACAGAGTGAGCGACCGAATTAAGGTGTGCGTTTTTGTGTCGGATTTCGGATATATATCCAGATTGCTAAACCATACCTTCCACAACATACCGTCTTTCGATTAATCGTCGTCAGGTGATCAGGGGTGGCTACGCCCCTGATCAACCTCTCTCTCACGCTTTCTCATTTGTCTTTCTGGTCCGCAAGTGACATATAATCATATTTCAACCACCAGTACGGTAGTCATAGCTACTACCAGTCCAAGCCTGGGGTATCACCTGCCTAGAATGTACCAATAACTATACCCCAAGAGTGCGTTTGATGCAAGTCGTGGATAGAAGTGCAAGGGACGGAACAATTGCTGCGGGCTTGCAATGCTTTCTGTACTCCCATTCATGCCGCCTGAGGCCACCTTGCAAGCGCTCGTATAATCTAGCGGCTGTCATACTCATACACACATGGACACCCTTCACGCACGCCCCGCCCCCCCTACCCCTCCCTCCGATTACCTCGCTTCTCGCGTCTAAACACCCGGATGCTTCCTCAGGGAACAATGTCGCACAGCCCGAGTGGGGCAGCGTTGGGCAGAAACAGGTCAGAGCATAAGATAATGGATCGGCTCGATAGGAGTGATGCCACCTTTGCCATGTAGCTCGTGCGGCAACGCAACGTGCACACTGACTTGCGACATGCCACATCCTGGTTTCGGACGAAGGATAACTGCCGAGTTCATTGCAGGCTGGAGAAATCTCAGACATGGCGGGTTATTTCCCCGACGCGTATCCCATTGCGTTGTTTCCAGCGACACAGGAAAAGTACTCGGTCCTTTGTACAATTCGGAGGTTCCTTGTGAACCGTTTCGAGTTTTGACGTGTTTGCTATACGTGAGATTCGCTTTCTCCTTATTGTAAAACCCGATTGAGCTCTTACACGAGACCAACGTAAAGGACACAAGTTGGACACAGCCTGGCTCGGTTGTAGTTTTGTCAGGTCCAACACTTTCGTCACTGGTCGACTTCCACACACCTATAGTAACATTTCCCCCTGTGTACGTGTCGAACGTTGTTGCCACAGTTCACACTGCGTGGTTTCTAACGTGCTCTACTATGTGCAAGTCTCTACGCACGCAGCAGTGTTGAGACTGCACTTGTTGCCAGTCACCGACGACGCCCGATCTCCGGGTACGATTCGTATAGTTCGATCGTATGCAGTCGTCCCCTGAAGTGTACTGTTGCCCCTCGGCCTATCCCCACCCCTGAATTGTGGGGAGTCAACAATCCCCCGCCATCGTTCGTGCCGACACGTACCCCGCAGCTTCGCGCCGTGACAGTGGCAAACTACTCCGACGGGGTCTCGACACCTCCTGGAGATGACCGCCCGACGCCAAGGTAAGCCCAGCTGCCGTCGTCATCTCTCTCACTGCCTGTGGGGGGGGGGGGGGTTCAGATCGCGGCACGCATTCTACCTAGGGTAGAAGCTCCGCCACAGAGACCCGAGTTCGATTCTCGGATCGATGACCATGTTTTGAAATGCGTATCTGCCAGCATAGCGCAAGTACCGCATTGTTTCTCACCCAACAGATGCGTCCCCTCATGAGTTAGTCGTCGTGAATTATCTCCAGGTGTACCCACTAGTTCATCATCTTTACTATGCGTGATAAACTATAGCGACCTCTGTGCAATGTGGTCATCACATGCGTTCCCGCTGTTGGGGTCAGCGCCTTTACCGTGACGTATCTCCTTCCCTCTCAATGTTCCGATCAGCTAGGGGAGTAGGTTTAGGTAGAGGTTCAGAGTTGAAGAATTACGCTTGCTTGGGTTGAGCTGGAAAACACGTCGTGGCGGCATACACTCGTCATGCTTGAATCTTATACTGCTTGGACGTTTTTGCCGCAATTAAAAAACACATGTTGAGGCGTCCGCCCACGGAACTTCTGGTCATTGTTCTCTTGGACCTTCCATTGCCGTAACGCCCTCCAATGGTAAGCACCAGGCAAACCTACTCAGGTGCACCTCTGTAACGGTAGCGCCTCACCAGGAGAACAGGAGGCACCGGTCGCTCGTGTCACTAAGAGTCTGAGGTTTGCATGCTTGCTTACCGCGCGACCAATTTGCTGCAGACTATGCGCCGCCGGCTGAGGTGTAGTCGTTCCGGTTAGGCCATCACATAATTTTGACCACCTTACTTCGTTCTGCCGACCGGCGAACGCCAGTGTGCGCAATACCCAGCCCCCACATCACGCGAAAACTGCTGCAGACTACCTCCTTCCCCCCGCCCCCCCTATTGGCCTGCATTACGTGCAATTGCCTATGGCTGCCGGCTTGACACAATGGTTGCCCAGAGAGGTGCTTACGGAGGTTTTCCTGTCGACGCCGTCATCAAGCTCGGCGACCAGTGCCCTATTCGTTGGGTGGGGGTTGCTCATCGGGTACGACCTTTTCTCCAACGAGGATAACGCGTCGGAGCCACTCGACATTGCTTGCGACAACGCGCCATTCGTTGATGTTTGGTGCCCGCTGGGGTCACAGTCGGAGTCGATTCCCTTTAACAGGTCACGGGGAGAGATCGATGCAGAGGGGGGCGGAACCAGGAGTCCGATCAACTACGCGACAGCTTATTTAGATCTGGACTGGATATACGGCAGGGACGAGGATTCTGCGACAGCTCTCCGAACACTGGAATCGGGCTACCTGAACCTTACCGCTGAAGAGCTCCCACACCTACTGCCCGACGGCACCTGGCTGGTGAGTGTGGCACAGACGTGAATATAGGTTTGAGGCACATGGGAGCGTGCGGGAAGAGGGTGGCACGTTCAGTCCAAGGTCGAGAGCAGGCGCGATGCGCACGGAATAGAAACAGGCTGTGGTTGATTGCATAGCAGACCGGTAGGCTGGCGGACGCGAGTGCGAGACGTGGCAGATTCCCCTGCACCTATTTCGTTACCTGCTATAACAGTGGCTCTTGTTAGCTTGATTATTCTCAACTAACACGAGCTTCTGTTGCTTCCGTGCTGTTTCTTGCGCGACAGGTTGCAGATCAGCGACCAACGAGAATGCCTGTGACGTTCGCCCTCATGACACTCATCCTGAGGGAACACAACCGGTGCTGCGACGTATACGCTCCCGTGTGGGATGCTTACACGGACGAGGTTTGGCTAAATGACAGCCTGTGTATCCTGTTTTACCCTGATCACGTCGGCACTTTAACCAATCAACCTAATCGGTGTTGATACTCTGTTGCGGCTCTATATTCAGCTTTTCGACGTAACCGCGTAATGCATTTTGCCCCGGGTGATCAGGAAGCGAGATAACCTTTGCGACAGCTCGCAATTTTATTGTCCGACTGAAAGATGCGGTGTAGGTTCTGGCGCGGCCATCCTATCAAATATGCGCCTTCGGCGATAGGCCAGGAATACCATATCGAAACGTGTCACAGGGGGCGGCAGGTAGTGGCTGGCGTGCTCCCCTCCTCCCACACCCCCTTTAGTCACTTTCCTGCTCTACGCCCACCGACTAGGATGCGTACCAGGTCTGCCGGCAATGGACGATCGCTGTCTTCCAGCACATTACGGAGAACGATTTTGAGATTCGACTTCTCGGTGGAAGCGCCAAGGTCCTTGGGGCCGCCTCGTACAGCATTTTCTACGACGACGACAACGACACGGTGGACAATCGTCGGCGGTGGCGGCGGCGACGACGTCGGCGGCAACGACGATTGCACACCCTGGAAAATGTTGCGCGCGCCCGTTACCTGGCTCAGACGAACGGGACATACGATTTGGAGACTAACGCCGGCACAGATGCTGTATTCTCCACAGTTGCGATCCCGGCGTTCTACTCGGCGCTTCCGTCGACCGTGGACTTGTTAGACGACAACTATGACGTCATTGATGAGGTGTGCGGTACAAGTTGCTTGCTTCGGGGCACGCGGTGTGTGGTCGTAAAGGGAACGATAGAGAAACTGAGGGTTGGCGAGCCTCATGCGAGGCCCTCCTTCCAGCAAAGGATTATCCATAAAGCGGCGTGGGAATCCATTCTGGACGCGTGCTATAATAGAAGCAGTACTTTTTGACAATTTTATTTATGAATGACGTGACTCCTTAGCCAAACGGACTGTCATTCTTGTTTTGGCAATTTGAATAAAGCTTGTAAACCTAGGGTGTGGGCTGGGTCATCGAGTTGCACTTTTAGTTTACTCAGAGAAGGTTGTGAGTGGGGTATAGATCTCTTCAAGTGAAGGACGTAATAAAACAATACGGTGCATCTTTACCGTAGCATGTGTAGTTCACCCGCTTTTTTCCCCGCCCTATTAGCTGTCTCCTGATGACCACCCTTTGTCTTTCCCGGCCGTCGTCCTTGGTGGGTGTTGACTATTAGCTACTATCCCGCCTGTCACGCGCCACGCCACGAATCGTTTTTGCCAGCATGGAATCGAACTGGCGATGGCAAGCGCGGACGTGGCCGGCTTGATCGAGAGAATCGGCGGTATCGAGCCCATCATCAGGGGGGCTGCATACTCGCGCACACAGGCCGTGGACGTTTCATTTATGGCCGAGGTTTCGTCTTCTTCGCTCCTGTTCAACCTCCCGGTCGTGGCTATCCAGAGAGGACGCGACCACGGCAAGTACCGGGGGAGCTACAGCAGCAACGCTGTAGCCGAAACCAGAAGAGTTAGAAATGGGGCACATGCCAGCCCAGAGTAGAATGACATGCGCGCCGAAGCCTGCATTCCTGCGCACACCGTGTTCATGTGCTGCTGTGCCGTCTCCCTATGAGAGGAAGGCGCTACGGACTGTTCGCGGACTGTTTTCTATTGATGCGCACGCCCGCTAGGCTTGCCGTCCCTTTTGTCCACGAGATCACGGACGGAGGGGGCGCGGCGTCGATTTGGGGTCGTCCCGCGGTCAAAACATGCAAACACGAACGAGCGAATGTAGTGATAGAGCTTTACCTTCTTCTTCCTTGGTCGTCCGAGCCACCGACTAATGGTTTTGTTGAGCTGAACGGTTCACCCATGTGACCGTCTACCCGTGGTATCCATTCACTAACGTATTGGGAGTACGACGGCCGAAACATACCAGGTACTGCCTATTAACAGTAAATCGTTTGCGTCCTGCGTTTAACGCTAGTTTCTTCCCGCTTAGCTTTTTCATTTTCGATCCCATTCCCTTTTCTCTCTCGCTTTATATGTACAGAGCATTTACGTTGTTCGCGTTTACGTACTCCTTTTGCTCTTGCTGTAGGCATTCCGTCGTACAATGACGTGCGGCAGTCGTACGGCCTCTCAAAAGTAACACGCTTCGAGAATATCACACCAGATGCTACGGTGCAGGGTCTGCTGGAGGATGCATATGGCAAGGTGGACCTCCTGGATGCTTACACGGGAGCGCTGGCAGAAAACGAGGACGGGAGCGGGTTGTTTACTGGCCCCTTGCTGCGGGTGAGAAACCAAGGAGAGGGGGGATCGGAAGAGGGGGGGTGGGGCCGGGGCGACGTGCTTGGACTACGGCGTTAGCTTTGTGCAAATGTGGACGGAAATATAAGGGCCGTTGTGGTATGAATATGATTCCTTAAATTTACGCCGAGGATGAACGCGTTCACTTTTACTGTTGGGAGACGGGGGTGTACTCGCGTTTTGCGCTGGGTACGTTGTACGCTGCGTCTGCGGTGAAATCCGATTACACGACGTAGGAGACGCAACGTGTGCTTCACTAAATTCGCGGCACGTTTACACATTCATGCACAGTTGTTTTTCTTGGCCCTTTCTGTCGCAGAAATCGTTCGGCTTGATGTGCCGACAGCCCAATCTTAAGGTGTGGGCTGACTACACCTTGGCCAGCTAGATTGACCGGAACGGATGGACACGATATAAGAATTGATCGTTTCGTTTTGTGTGCTTGGTTATGTTTAATTCCTGTGTTGCCGATGATAAAGGGCCGTGCAAAGTTTGGACACCCACGTGTAGCGACAAACAAAAACACCAGCGCGATCTTCTCAAACGCCTCGGAACAGCGTGGAACAGCAATAGTAGCCTGACGCGACGTGAGTGTCGTGCCGTTTCTTGCGTTGTGTTTTGGACACACCATTTACTCCAGCAGACCGGACTACTTCATGTAATCGGTGCTGTCATCGACATATAGTCTAATATGTTTGAACATACTTTCCCTGCGAAATGATACAATGATGCGTGTCGAGGCTCTGTTTCTATGACAAGAGCTGCAGACGCGGCACCGCGCGCTTGTGAAGATCACTTGTGTAAGAGAAAGAAGGAAGTTTGGAACGTGACGCTTAAGGCCTAAAGGTGGAAACGAAAGAGAGCGACACAGTCAGGCAAGGCCTTCCCTGATCAATACGGGACAGTGCCCATGCTACGGGCAGATGTGCTCCACGGGTTGTTGTACTAATAATAGCCGACAGTCCAACCTACAGCATATTTCCCGTGATGTTCCCTGCAACATGTTGTGATGCTCATGGTGGTAAACTAGTTACCCTGCGATGCGACCAAGGTCTCGATAGATAAGTTGAATGCAGTACACCGGCGAGAAGGAACAAACTTAGTCTCGCCGCATGTCGTATTTCCCCGTATCTAGAATAAGATACGTAGTTTACTCGGGCGAAGTGACTGCACATCAACAAAGATATGGATCCGAATGTCCACATTTCAACATGAAGCCCAAAGAGGATAAGAAAAGTGAAACGGAACGCCGAAAACTGATAAACACATACTCACTCATAGCCCTACGCTGTACCGTTAGGTGACCACTTGTGTTCGTACGGTCCCCATGAAGAACACGTTCCTACGGCAATAGTCTACCATTTGGCTTCCTCTTCCAGAACTCGCCTAGCACATTGAAGACTTCTTTTTCGTCACCACAAGCGCTCTTATTTTGTTTGTGTTAATTTTTCGTCCCAAAGGTTCCCAAGGTTTCGACATATCCTTAATTACGACGCGCACGCTCTCCGTCCAACTGTCTTTATTTGTTTTTCACGATGTTTTCTATTTCTTTTCCACTTGAGGCTGTGTTTTTGGAGCAACTGTACAGGGCCATTGTCGGAGACCGTCACCACCACTCGCACGACACGCAGAATGAGAATGCCGTGCTCTCTACCATCAGCGATCTTATCATGAATAACTCTTTGATCTCGTCTATACCCCTGGACGCCTTCACGGCTCCGGACATGGTGGCTGTGTCTTCCTGCTCTTCGACCGAGGTTGCCGAGGTCTACCTTGCCGAGGGGTAAGCCGTCAATGAGCATGACGTGACCTGTTCTATCTAGCAATGCTTGAAGCGCTGATTGGGGTTGTGCCGGGACGTTATTGGCGATACGGTTAATTGACACCATCGGGTGAGCCATCGATGCGCAGTGCACGACCTGAGCCTTCTGAAACTGCTTGGAACGCTGCGTGGGGCTGGGCTTGAGCGGTGCTGGCGCAGCATTAAAACTGATACCATGAGTACGTATAGCACGATATGTTTTTTATTTATGTAGGTGGGATCCTGCGGCGTCAATAATTCTGCGAATGGCGATGCTCCACCGACAAGTTAGCAACGAACGCACATGCGTTTGTAGTGTCATCCTCACCATGCTTGTCCGCCCGCCCTGGCAACAGAAAGGCGAAACCTGCATGTGTGCTACGGGTCGACCTGACCCTATGTCAGTCATGATATAGAGCACGTAAGCCCACCCCCCCCCCCCCCGTCCCCACGCTCCTGTACACGCGTACGCACCACTACTAGGTTCAAGATATCCTGGAATGAGACGGCAGAAACCGGCAGCGACCTAATGTACATCACGATTTCGGCAAGGGGTATCGACGCGGAAGGAATGATCGTGAGTACAGGCCAATGATTACTGCGGGTGAATGCCGTCACACGTATCGTACTTGCAGGTGGTACTATCATGTTCTTCGCGATGAGCACACAAGGGTCGATGAAGGCAGGGTAGAACTCTTTGATACCATTGAATTGGTCGTGGTGGATCCTTTCTGATGCAGCCGATGGCTTCGTTTCCCCCCTCATTTTTCGTTCGCTCGCCGGTTGCAATATTGGGCTTTGCATGTGCCCCGGCACGTCCTGTGCCCCGGCACGTGATGGCTCACCGCCGAAATCTAGACCTCTAAAGGTTTCCACACGAGGCTTGTTTCGCATGCTTTGGTTCGCTCGGTGTCTGCAGTTCTGTTGTGTCACACGCTACATATGTCGCTTAAGGGGTGTTTACCACAGCGGACCGTGGCTACGATAAGAGGGTCATTTGTGGGGCCTATTATTGCAGTAGCCCGGGGACACTCCGCGTGTGACCCCCCTATTTGATTGCGGTCTTAACCCTTCGTGCTGCTTTTTGTATGCCATACAAAACCGCCATGTGATGGTTAGCTACCGCACGCCAAAATAATCGCTTACAGCATTTTTTCATTGCGGTACAGAGTCACTCGGGCAGGTGGTGAAAACCCAGTAGTTAAAGAGGTGGCACCCCCCCAATCGTAGCCATCCATGGTCAGGGCGTGTTTGGGTTGAAGTGTGTGACGAACCACGCTCAGGGCTGAGGGACGGTTGATGTTGGCCACAACGAAGTAAGGATCGTATGGAATCAACCGTACCAAATCAGACAGTGAAGACCCGCCTTTGTGCTACCTATGCTGGTGGAGAAGAACACGTCTCGCCTCGTGGGGATGGTCCGACGCCGCCATTGCTCGGCCGGGGCAGAACAAACATAGTGATGCATCATGAAGTTAAAACCCCGCCCGTTCGCCAGCTTGCCGGAATGGTATCCATTGGTCTTGCATTGTTGTTTTGGGCCAACTGACTGTTGTCTGCTTTCATTCCGGAGCTGATTGAAAACACCTGCGCTCAGTGCATCTCCCTCCACGGCCTTCCTCACCCCGCTGCTCGCCATGGCTGTGCTCGCTGCTGTGTGGGACGTTCGTTCGGCGCATTTTCGCGCATTGTTCGGAAATAGGCCATCGGGTTCGGAGGGGAAGGGATGACAAACACGGGCGACTTTGTTATCTGCGTCGTATCCTCGGAAACCACGGCCATTTGCACAGATCATTCGGCGACCGATAGGTGGGTGGATGGGCGGGTAGGTGAGAGTGCGGGTGGGTGGAAATTGCGAGGGACACCGATGCGATACGTTGATGTAGCACATACGTCTGGCCGCGTTAAGGTACAGCACGCCTCCTTGTGACGACGTCGCTCAAGAGCACCGGTGGCCTGCGTCTGCAGGCATGACTTGCTTGTATGAAGACAATCAGGGGAAGAGTCAGCCCAGGTACTTGTCGCGCCGCGGTTGGAGTTTCCGTGCACGATACGATTTACTGTATTGTGCCCCATCCCCTCTCCCGCCTGCAGGCAAGATGGATGCGATCCTAACAGACTAGGACCTTAACTCTAGGATTAAAATATGTATTCTGATGAATGTGGTTGTACCAAAACTAGAGTATGCACGAGACGTATGGGAAGGAACGCAAAGTTGGTGAAACAATTGAAAACATTGCAGATGACAGCAAGCAGCTAGTACGATACTAGGATGCTCAAGGACGACGAGTATTATAGTATTAAGAGCAGAACTAGGAATGTACCAACTTGAAACAAACGGAGACGCGACAAAGTTGACATATGACAAAGTTAAGTAAGGAATACGCCAGAAAATAGGTTGCCAGCCATAGCTGATAGATGTAAGGGAGAAAATAACAAGAGGGCGAGCTGGAATAAGATGGGGAAACGTAGACGATAAAATATGGAACGATTTAAGAGGAGACGAAGAATAGGTACTGCCTAGTCTATAAAAAATAGTTTGGCGGGTACAAGGCAGAAGTAAAAGAAGTATTAGAAGAAAGGGAAAGGCTGGCGCTAAGAGCTCAAGTGAAAGAGGAAAAACACTTGGAAGATATACAAGCGGGTTGAGGGAAGATATTGGAATGAAAGCGTGTTTTCACGGCCCAATGGACTACGCGAAAACAAAGCTGAGGCTGCGATTTCGTGGAATGGGCCTGGACCTACCAAAAAGAAGAAAGAGATATACCAGTAGTCGGGAGGAGGAGGGCGTAGATGCAAATATGTGCCCGTGTGGCACAACAAATAGAGAGTATGACTCACATAGTAGGAGAATGTGAAATTTATAAGGAGGAACGGGAAATGTTAGAGGAGATGAGGAAATTAGACGAGTGTGACATGAAAGAGGTTGATAGACTAGAGAGTAGCAAGAAACCGATCGCTATCCTGGGAGATAAATGGTGGCCACATACGGCGAAACAGGACGGGGGTAGGATAAGCACACAGTTGTTGTGTAAATATACATAAAAACGTAACGAGCGCCCAAATGTTGGAGGTGCCTCAGGAGTAGGAACGGTGCTCCGTTTCGAAAGGGACGCGTGGTGAATGGTCAAACGACGAAAGCGAGCAACAAATGAGTACGCCCCCCCCCCCCCCCCCCCGCTCCCTTTCCCGCCTGCCTGCCTCTCACATGTCGGCGAGCGAAACTATTATACCATTGGAAGTGGGCTAGAACCCAACGGTTCTACCCCAAGGAGGAGTTCAAAATATTCGAAACTGCCCCCGCCGCCCCCCGCCCCCCATTGATGACGGTTCGTCCTCGCCTTGCCTACAGCCGGTCCATGCCACCCTATGACGTTGAGGGCGACGCTGAGCTGAAGGTCGTAGACGTTACCTTGGTTGGGGAGTGGACCCACGTCACGTTCGCGCGCTTGGGCTCAGGGGACGACGATTCTGTGAGTGTCCATCGGGAGTTTTAAAAGCATCACAGTATATGGGCAAATACCTTTGAACTGGCGAGGATCACGCTGGTCGCATCGCTGCACTACGATACGCGTGGTACGCATGGCACACAGCAATTTGTGTTGACGTTATTTTGCCTGTGGATTGGTGCCAAGGTAGAGGGGTTATCCTCAATTTCAATTTCATTTGACTCTCATAGGACTCTCGGGCGAGTAGCTCGGTACAACATATTTTTGGCGCAGCTCAAGAAACAGTTTAAATACACCGCGAAACCACAAAATGATGAAATATGACGTCCGCAAGCAAATCCGGGGATTGCTTGTCCGAGCGACTCTGAGCGTCTGAAAAGAAGAAATCTAAAAGTGACCCAAATATCGTTGCCTTGATTTATGTGCTTTTACTTCTTTCGTCTAAACACGTGCGTTTTGGGTCTTGTTTTTTTCTAGTCCCTATCCACAGAGTATAAGCACAGTGGGCTTGGAACGTGCCTTACGTCACCGTGCGATACTAAGTTGGTGCCTATACGCGTACTACGGGCGTACGCAACCAGGTTCAAGTT
Organism: Undaria pinnatifida; assembly: GCA_012845835.1. Taxonomy (NCBI): domain Eukaryota; class Phaeophyceae; order Laminariales; family Alariaceae; genus Undaria; species Undaria pinnatifida. The sequence continues at coordinate 6,870,882 of JABAKD010000010.1, forward strand.
GCGCCCACAGCCCTCAAGACAAAACAAAAACAGAATGGACACGCACGGTATTGATTTGTTTGCGTTTCCACATGCGATGAATCGCGACCAATGACTGTTCGGTTACATTTTTCGTGTGTGATCGATGGATTTATCGATCCATGGAATACCACCGTTGCTGCCGCAGCGAACAGTGCGACCATCATTTCTTGTGGTCTCGTACAGTGATAGAAGTTTGACTCGGGGGCGGAGCGAAATGATATAACCGCCCTCTGGAATGCGCGTCAATTGTGTGCAATTGGCTATCCCCATTCAACGTTATGTTTCACGAACGCAATAGTCGTAGTCGTCGTCATTTTCGTCGTCGTCGTGGTTACGATGATCCTCGTCGCCACCTCTCACCCTCCTGCGCGCTCTCTTTCTCGCCTGCTTCTCGACCGGCCCGTAGGACTACCCGCTCTCTGACGACATCGCAGCGGGCGACGACACGCCCGTCATATACGCGTGGCGTTCGGGCGAGGGAATCGGCAAGCATCCCAACAGCCAGCGCGGTGACGTGTTGGTGAACTTCGCGGATGCCTCTACCTCCTCCTCCTGTGACGACTCCACCGACTATTTTTGCCTCCACGGTGCTCTCCTTCTCTTTGTGTGGATGTTGATTGCGCCATACGGAATCTATGAAGCCAGGCAAGGGGCCCTTGTAACCCTTGTGTTTGGCCAGCCTTCTTGATCGCCGTTGTGTTGTGAGAGGAAAGGCAGATAACCTCGGCCGTTCTGTGATTTTCTTGTCTATACCATCTTGTTTTCCCGCTCGAAGATATTGCTATATACTTCGACGTACACAGTATATGATTAGGTTTTCCATCCAACAATATGCTGCAGGAGCTTCAACGTCCATCACTCATAAACACCCCTCCAAACAGCATAAGAAAACCAGGTAAAGCCAACAGTAACAAAACCTATGCGCGGACTGCAAGTTTCCTATCATTTTTATGGTTCGCTTCCGTCTGCTATCTGCTATTTAGAGGAGAAATACACGACGCCTTATTACTGCCGTAATTCACCGTCGTTTGTGGCAAGAGCCGAACGTATGTGGGTATCATATGCTGTTGAAGGTTCTACGTGTTTCCGCGCACTTACTCTTGCTATGTTTCGAGCCGCACGGTGTCATCTTGAGGTCGGGCGGAATGAGTGCGTCCGATTCGGACCATACGACAAGTTCACGATTACGTACCGAGATATTTGCGGATGCCTGCGAGATGCTTTTTCGTTCGTGTCTTTGTTAGTTAGTTCGTTTCTGCGTTTCGTCCTTGAATCGCGGCAACCTGATTGGGGGTACCAGTGATAGAGTTTCTCCCTCCGCTGTTCCTTCTGCAACCAGCATGCTGTGGTCATACCTGGTATTTGATTTGTTTATACTTCCGGCCCAACACCTGCAGCAGGCCGTACTCGTGCTGGCAAGGCCAGTTCGAAAGCAAGCGTCTATTTAGAGGTGGCATAGCTCACACATATCATTGGCACGTCTTATTTTCAACTTGTGACACCCCCGGAATATCAAGTAAACCACATCCAAAGGGGAACCTTGTTAAGACAACCGTATGATTCGTGTTCACTGCTTCGCCATAGATGGGCCATCTCCGCCCTTCCCGCTCTCACTGAGCAGCAGTTACTTGCGGCCGAAAGATGAATAATTCCGCTTCCGGCGAGCGGCCCAAAGTCAATGATGTTT